>CAMQGK010000256.1:3395000-3432500 GCA_947000775.1 Pterois miles
CTTCTTTCGGAGTCACCAAGCGGCAGAATGGCTTGAGTACAATCAGGCAATTAGACCAACACTGCTACTTCACTCAGCTTTGCTCCGTGCTCTCACTCACTCTCTCTCTGGTTTTCGCTACACCGACCACTCCCAAAGGTGACGCCACAACCGCCCGGGCCTCCTCACACATACTGCCTAAAAGCTCTGGATACCCAGGGAATGCTTCGTCCTGTTCCTCAATGACCCCCCCCCCCCCAACACATGAAGCAGTTGTAGACGAGTCGGTAAAGCTCCTGCCTCACTGCTTCCCTCTGTCATCGCTTCACTTCTTAATGACCGACTTCATCCCTCTCGCTCCCCACCGACCTCACCTCCTTCTCTCCCGATAGCCTTGTCTTCATTATTGTCTGCTCGCCTATTTAAAAGCTTTTCGGAGTTTTGGTGCTGCTTCGCTTATGACGGGATGGAGGAGTCGGGACGCTACCCTCCAGTGACCCTGGAAGAGCGGATTCGAGGGGGACGGAAACGCCACGAGGGGGGGGCGAAGAGGAGCACACCAGTTTAGCCTGGGGTCACACCAGTGGAGTCTGAACTCACAAATTTAACACAAGACAAAAGGGAGAACATGTTTTAGAGTAGTCCTTGCAGTGAGATGTCCTTGTAGTTTTACTTTCTAACACCACGAGCATTTGTTCCTGGAGTGTTGTTATCTTGCTACGCGTTTTGCAGGAATGTTTGCATTAAATGTTGAAGGTTTAAGAGGCATGTCATCCTGACTAACGGCATGTATCAGTGGGTTTCTCCCATTTCAGGCGCTGCCTCAAATATTTAAACTCA
Source organism: Pterois miles (assembly GCA_947000775.1). Lineage (NCBI taxonomy): Eukaryota > Metazoa > Chordata > Actinopteri > Perciformes > Scorpaenidae > Pterois > Pterois miles. The sequence goes on from CAMQGK010000256.1 coordinate 3,395,820, forward strand.
TAACAACTGGCATATCTTCTTTTCCAGAGCAACTATGTTGCTCAGTATTCATGTTTAAAACATCATCTTCAGTTCAACAAAGATTTAACAGATATCAAATAATCCAAATGATTACCTAAAAAACTTGTTTGTTGCTTTTATTTATGTCTTTATTTAGATTTTTTATAGTATTTTTTAATAATACAGTTCCCATATCCTCCACATTCCCCTGGGTGTTCTCAGTGTCATCAAGGACATCTTGATCTGTTCATTGTCTATGTAGCAGCTCCCGACTTTATACAGCATCACAAGTTTGAGTTTTAGCACTGTAGTTTTAGGATTTGGGAGACAGCTGTTCAAGTTAAGTAATATTTTTGGACTGTCTTAGGCCATAGGAATAACATGTATGAATTTATGACCGCTGTTCCCTTTTAAATTTTAAATGTCTGTAAAGCACAATACATACACATAAAACATATGTTGGATTGTCAAACTTCTATGGTAGTGATTCACAAAGTGGGATCAGGGGAACCCCAGGGGTCCGTGGCACTCTGTCCACAAACTAATTTGCTGTAAATTATAAAATTGTGTGGAATCATGAAAATATCTATAGATGGGGACTATTTGCAGCAATGAAACAAGCATATTGACTCCACTATTCCCACCCAATAGAAACTCATATGTGACACATAAGTTCATTGCAGCAGCACTTCATGAAACTCAGCTTTAGATTGGTAAGTTTAAATATCTGGATTTAGTAATAGTTCAGTTAACTGTTCATTTTCTGGAAGCTATTAAGGTCAATTACATGAAATGTGGGCTAGAAATACTGTCAAGTTGAGTCCAAATGCAATTTGAATAAAATCAACCTCTGTTTAAAGGTATATAAATGGTTAACTTTCAATAACATCACTAATTTCCCCGCTGTGGGATTGCTAAAGGATTATTAATTTATCTTAACATGATTCAAATTGAATGTGTTTCTGTTCATCACTTTAAAACAAGTCTGAAGTATTTAGGTGGAAAATTTTTAAAATTCAAATAGTTCCGAAGGCTGCAAATGGTAGTAAACATTAATCTGTGTTACGATTACGAGGGGGTCCTGAGGGGGAACCTGATCAAATTTAATTGTATAATTATTATCTTCTATCTTATGGAGAGTAAGGGGGATGAAACAAGCCAAGATGCATATCAAGCAAGAAGCATATTATAGCTTTAAAATCATGTAATCCATGGCTTGTGTTTAAATAGTGATGAAGATGAGAGTAGTGAGTAATGTATCTGTTCATTAACATGCATGCTAGTCAGACATCCCTGTTTAAAGATTGAGAGGGATAATCACTCAAGATGTCAGGGAGGAATGACGAGCAGACGCGTGTCGCCTCCATGTCGGAGTGTATCTGCTGTGGTTTTTATTTCTGTGTTTCCAGTTTCACCTTCACTGTCAGTGTGGTCTAGAGGAGCTGCTGTAACTGACCTCGTTGGTAAATAAAAGATAAAAAGCCTCAGCACAAAGCACATTTTAACAACTTCTTAACATGCGGTTGAATTAGTAGCCCCTTGTCTGCTTGTTCAAAATGTACTTTGATGAAGACCCATTTTTCAGCAAAATTATGATTTATAAGAATTAAGGTTGTTCAAGTTAATATGATAATAACACACATTCATTTTAAGGGCACTAATTTCTTTAACGCATTCTTTAACTTGCAATTTGCAAAAGTTCAAATGATTGTCAATTTATTTAAGGAGGTTAAAGGAGGTTTAATTTGTTTAAGGTTTATTAAATTTATTTAAGGTTTATTTAATTTCTCCCCTGGGGATAATAAATTCAACTATCTATCTATCGATCTATATAAATAACATATAATAAACAATAACAACTGTCATGATCATTTTCAAAGTGGCCCCTTGACCTTTGACCTAAAGATATGGGTTCTGTGGTTACCCACGAGTCTCCCCTTTACAGACATGCCCACTTTATGATAATCACATGCAGTTTGGGGCAAGTCATAGTCAAGTCAGCACACTGACAGCTGTTGTTGCCTGTTGGGCTGCAGTTTAGCATATTATGATTTGAGCATATTTTTTATGCTGTGAGGGTTTCTGAACAATTTTTGTCATTTTTTTGTGTTGTTAATTGATTTCCAATAACAAATCTATACATACATTTGCATAAAGCAGCATATTTGTCCATTCCCATGTTTATATGAGCATTAAATACTTGACAAATCTCCCTTTGAGGTACATTTTGGACAGATACAAAAATGTGATTAATTTGCAGTTAATCTAATATTTTAATTGGTGGACAGCCATAATAAGACTCTAATGTATGTCAGGGTGAAAATGAGAGCAGCCAAGATTGTGTGAAAAGAACATAAAATGACCTGAAAACCGCTGATTCCTTTCGTTTACATTTAAAAAGTAATGAAGTGTAGTAAGTGAGGGTGGTAAGTAATACATCTCTGTTCATTAGTCACACATGCAGCTGAATGACTGAGAGGGGTAATCACTCAGCTAGTGAGTGTGAAATAATCACAGTTACAGCGAGCAGCGTCTTCAGCTCCATTTTTGTGTTTTTCTGAGTCTTTGATCTCTTTCGCTACCTCGTCCTCTTCGTCCTCCTTCTCATCTCTCAGCCATCTAGCTTATACATATTCATGTCCCCTGGCTCGATGCAAAGTCATCGAGCTGTAATGTATGAACTGTGTTAAATAAGTGAAGCGGTAGGAGGCCAATTTCAGACCTCCAGACCCAATGGTGGAATGTGGGTGAGCACTTCCTGCCATAAATGTGAGGCTGGATGAATAAGTCAACGTCTCCATCATCACTTGGGTTTGACAACTGGACGAATGCATCAACCAGCTCCCTTGTTGATCTGTTTTTGCAGATTTTAATTACTTTGATGTAAGTGCGTACCAGGACGAAAAGCTCCAGATGATTTAAAATTTAGTTTAAGTGGTCACAAAAAGTAAAAAAAAAAAAACATTTTACAGAGTTTTCTCCTTGTGGTGCGCAGATCCAGTTTAAATAGTGAGGAGTAGTACCTGCACGGTATAGCATAGTGTTGTATTTGGTGGAGAGAAGGTTAATTTTAGCCCTTTTTTTGGTAACAATCAAAATATGTGGCCATAGCATCCTTATCTCCTCTCCACTTTACACAAAGACTAAAATAAAAAGTTGTTAAAATGTGATGTCATGAGAAACAGCCTTATGAAAAAAACATGGATTTCTTCACTTCATGTTAAAGTAATGATGAAGAGGAGTGAGTGAGAGGAGCATGTAATGTATCTCTCTTAGGGCTGACAATGAAAATACTGTATTTAACCATGATTAATCACAAATTAATCACACATTTTCTGTCCACAGTGTAGATTAAAGGGAGATTTGTCAAGTATTTAATACTCTAATCAACATAGAGTACACAAATATGCTGCTTTATGCAAATGAATATGTATAATATTGTCCAGAAACCCTCACAGGTACTGCATTTAGCATAAAAATATGCTGAAATCATAACAGGGTAAACTGCAGCCCAAAAGGCAACAACAGCTGTCAGTGTGCTACTAGTGAGCATGTCTGTAAAGGGGAGACTGGAGGGTACCCATAGAACCCATTCACATTCACATATCTTGAGGTCAGAGGTCAAGTTTAGCACAAGTTTGGGGTGTTATTTCACCTCTGTTGCAACAATCTAGTATAACAAGGTTGATATCAATAGAATCCTTAGGTTTTCTAGTTTCATATGATACCAGGATCTTTACTCTAGCAGAGCCCAGAATTACCTAATAATCACACGTGGTGTTAATGCATTAAAGAAATTAGTGGTGTTCAAACTAATTTAAGACCTAACATTTGTGTATTTGCATGAATGCTGGTCAATGTCCCTCCAGTATTAATAAAAGAGTAGTGTATCTCATCTCATCCTCTGTGGACCACAACCAAATATATCTCAAAGAGGTGCATGCACTCATACTCACAGCCAGCATGAACTTGGCATCCTCGACTTTGTCCATTTCCAGCAGCTGGAGGAAGAGGTCTGAAGCTGGTCTGTAGCAGGCAAAGTGGTTGGCGAGCCGCTCTGCCATAGCACTCACTGTAACACAGTACACACATTTCACTCAGTGGTCTATGGTTTTATTGGATGTTTTTTTTTTTTTTTTTTAGGGACTGGATCACTTATTGCATTTTGCTTGTGGTTTCATATTTCTTTTTCTTTCTATATACTGTAAATGTGTATTGTTTGTGTGTGTGTACTTGTACAGCTATCATTGCAAGGACCAGTTTGAGTTTTAGACCTCCAGAGTGAGGACATTTTTGGAACGTGAGGTCGTCCTCACCTTCAAACTGACCTTCAAAGGCCTTTTTGAGGGTTGAAACTTGGTTTTAAGGTCCAGGTTAGAATTAGGTTTAGGTTAGGGTTAGGGTTGGGGTCAGGCATTCAGTTGTGATGGTTAGGGTTAGGTTTAAGGTAAGGGACTAGGGAGTGCATTATGTCAATGAGTGTCCTCACAAAGATAAAAGTACAAACGAGTGTGTGTGTGTGTGTGTCTTACACTTGTCTAAGGCTTTGTCATTGTCCTCTTCTAAGATCTTTCTAAAGACGAAGGAAATACTGGGGTTTGTGCTGTCCGGACTGGTGAAAATTGCCTCCAACGTCTCCACTGCTGTCTCCACGTCACCACTGAAGGGGGGTGGGGGGGACAAAGGTTTATCAAAACAACACCCAATAAGCTGTACATTTTTATCGAAGCAGATAAATGGACAATAGGAGAAACAGACCCCAGCTCTAAGAATGTAGAGCTGTCCCGAATACAATTTTTTGGCTTTAAAGCTTCAATGAAGCCGCTTAGCAGTGCAACTCAGCCGGCTGACATGTTCTTCTGTCTCCATGTCTACTCTACTGTAGCTTCTCAATACCTCACATTAAAGTTCAGTATCAGTTCTCAATCATTTGTCAGCAAATCACCAACTCTACCATGTTCAAGAAAAAGAAACATCCTATATCTATCCCTCACTATAAGTTATCTTCTCCACTGACATATTATTTGCTGTATATAAATCCTCCCTTTGACTCTTTCGACCAGATGCAACCTACACTCCTACTTTCATCCTTGTTACATAAAAGGCACACTTCTTCCTGCATTTGTCCCATTTTTTAGTAATTTAATTTTGGTTTCATTTTGTTTCCTCCCACTGTGTGCACACCAACTTTCTCTTCCACTGATCATCACTCATACACACTCATATCATGAAATGTTATTTCTGCTGAGGTTGTCACAACCAAACAATGCCTGCGCACCAAAGAGCTACAAATGTAAAACAACTCAATCCGGCATCCCGACCTTGCTACTAACATTTTGCGCTCCCTGCTCCCTCCCCACCGTCAGCAGTCATAATGAATATTTAACATACAGGGTGTGTGCGCGACTCTGTGTATGTGTATGCGCGAGCGTCCAGAGGTGGGGGAACATATCTACGCTGATTGTTGCGACTGGGACAGTCTGAATAATTTAGCGGGGGGCCCCTCTAAATGTGGCGCTCCGCTCTCCGGGCCGGCTTGCTTTTCCGCCCCGGCTCTTAACCAGTCAGCTTGACTCAGATACAGCTGGGACGCACGTGTCAGAGCCGCTCAGAGCGCAGCTCCCGGAGGTCAGGGTTCAAGTTGACAGGCCCGCGCTGTGGTGGCCAATCGGGCGTGAGACTGTCTTGCTATTCTTCACTTCCTGCTGTCCCTGTGAGATGGCATGGCGACGCTGCCGCTCAAGCTCGGGGACGGCGCTAATGCGGCAAGTAGCGCAATGAAAGTTTGATGCACAATGTGTTTTATATATTTGTTCTCTGTTGTTTGAGAAGTGACAAAGCAGAAGTGGAGGATGGGTGTTTTTATGACATTAAAAGGAGCCCATGAATAATCCTATTAGGCCTGTGTTTCCTATTTGTACTTGACGCCCCACTCGCCCTGCAAGCTTTTATTTTAAGAGTGTGTCAACATGGGTCTTATCACACTCTGCTGCTGGCATTGCATTAAACTGTTTATCTCTGTTTGCTGCTCAGTAATACCAACAGAGTTCACAAAAATAGTAGAAAAGACTTCAAACTGGATTGTAAAATGTGTCAGAAATTGAACTTATGATGTTTTGTTAATACAACTTGCAGCCCTACAGTGGTTTATTTTTGTGTTTGGTGTCTGCCTGATACCATAAAAGGTGATATTTTCTCGAAATGTCAGATTTAGGGAAATATGTGAAAAGCCACGTGACCAAATGTGACTCATACATGATCAAAATCCTGAGTTAAATCATCTATATGTGTGAACTTTAATGTGATTATAACATGTTAGAAATTACTCTGGTGGATAAGTGGTTGCTTATAGAGAAATGAGACAGTTGGTCACAAAAATAAATCCTACATGTGCTTTAAGTGCCTCCTCAGCGCAAAAACAGTCTACACAAGCCCATTAACCCTTTGAGACCCACAATAGACCTATTTTTGTCCTTTGTAGGGGGGGAGATAGAATATATGTGTACAACATTTGAAAGCTGGGAACCTAAAGATTAATTTGAGATGCAGATCAGCACTGTGTCTCAAACTGTTCTAGTCATAAATCACAAATAATAGAAATGGATAAATTAATGAATTAAATAAATTCTGAAAATGTATAAGGGCTTAGAACATTATAATAGAAGTATATGATGGTCATCTCCATGCTCTATTATGTCTCACAAGTTGTTGCAGCAATTTTTGGGTTGATACCATTTGTTACACAAATTTAGTGCTAAATTTTACCATTTTTTACTAGAGAATTGCTAAAAATGATCATTAATCCCTCCAAAATACCAAATCAAGACACCAAAACCTTTACAAGCACCACAGGAAAAGCCATGCTGTGATTTGGTGTCAAAAACTTTTGATTTCTGCAAGAATTGCAGTTTTCACAGATTGGATGGAGACCATTTCTGTTGTGTAAACTTCTAGGAAATCCCCTTATAGCCTAGCTAGGAAAGCCATAGATCCTCTGAATGCTCCAGGTCTCTAGTTTGTGGTTGTAAAGTTTCACAAGGCTGTGATTATCCTGGAGGTCATTTTATACAGTAAGGTCACATTTCCAAAAAGTGGTCTCACTATACAATGAAACGGCTACTTTGGGGACTAACCTCATCACACATAAATACAGTTGGGCTCATGGCATCCACAAGAGTCTCCGCTTTACAGTGATGTCCAGGTTATGTAATTCAAGACTGTTTAGGGACTGCAGAATGCAAAAATAATCAAACATGTAATTTTAGAATCGGTGAAAATAACGCATCTATACTGAACTCAAAAACTGTGTTTTTTGCCCAAAACTGCATGTGATTATCATAAAGTGGGCATGTCTGTAAAGGGGAGACTCGTGGGTACTACAGAACCCATTTTCATTCACATATCTTGAGGTCAGAGGTTAAGGTAGCCCTGTGAAAATGGCCATGCCAGTTATTCCTCACCAAAATTTAGTCCAGCTTAGGTAGTAGCTTCACTCTAACCCTAAAACTGAACCTGCTACAGCCTCTGAAAGACTGTAAAGTCAGTTGGGATCGCCTGCGATCGCCACAGGTCTCAGGGGGTGAATGAATCTCTACATATATGCTTACTTCTTGATGTGCGCAAGGGCTGTGTTGTTGACAAACACCATGCTGGACAGGTTGAGGGTCGTGCCGAGGCCTTTAATCAGTGACTCCACTTCCTGGATCCCCGCCACGTCACCGTGGCTCCCCAGGGCCTGGACCAGTCTGGTGATGGCGAGCTGCGAAGGCATGTGGTCCACCTGCAGCATAGACTTCAGTTTCTCCAGAGCATCTGTGGAGGAGTGAAAGGGGTGAGTATGTGTATAAATGAGTACATATGTGCTTAATCACATGTGTCTGTTTCTTACCTTGAGCCTGGCCTTTCTTGCTGAGTGTGATGATGAGCAGGCTGGTGGCCATGTCACTCAGCTGGAAGCCTGGCACACGAGACGAAGCACTGAGGGAGACACAAAGCATGTTCTTGGTTTGGTATCAACTTATCCACTTCTTATTTGAGTACTCAACTATTAAAAACAAATCTTTATCAACTGTGATGACCTGAAGTAATATCTAGCATCTCAGTCTTCTGCACCTGGGACATTATAGGGCATCACACTCAGAAATGCATTAGACTCCACAGAGTACAGTGGTAACACGTGAGCTGAGAGACGGGACAAAACAATGGGGCCAAATGTGACTGACAGCAGGTCTGAGCCTCTTGAAAAGCATTTCCTGTAACCCAGAAAATAATACAGAATCAAACGGTTGATTACTTCCTGTGTGTGCATATGTGGGAGGATGACACCAGGATGGACTGCAGTACTGAGGCCTCCAGTCGCTGCCCCCCCTCAATCCATGTGTCCTTTTCAGCCCTCCTCCTTTTGATTTCTTTGCACACTAAAACCTCAATCAAGCTCGCCTCTCCTCTTTTTTTTTTTTTTTTTTTTTTTTTAAATTTTGTTATTATAGCCCTGCAACCAGATTAATCCATCCGCTCAATTGAGCATCAGGCCGCCAATCCTTATCGCCACGGCGACACCGGGCCAAGCGGCATCCGGCAGCTGCTGTGACAGGGTCACAGCGGAGATTGGAGCGCTAACAGGGTCGCTGACGGATTGCCGTGGAGACCGAGCAGCGGGGGGAGCGGGGTCAGAATTATTCTTATCGGGTGGGAAGAAATCTCTAAAGGCCGTCTCTCGTTCACCTTTCCCCCCTCACGTGCAAGCACACACACACACACTCTCACTCGCCGTCTCCTTCAAGAGGTATTGTGCGTTAGCCAATGAATCCAACATCCACCCCTTCTTCATCACTCTCTCCCAATCCATTAATCTCGCCATAAGCACCCCGCTGCTCAATTCTGCACAGATTACCCAAAAACAAACACACACCCACACGCACAGAGAATTAATGCCTATAGCGTCTTCATTAACCTCGTATGTGATTAAATCTAGCCCCCCTCACCTCCTCCACCCCTCCTTTCCTCGTTTGGCTCTTTATCTCCTTCCTTTCCTCCCCGTTTCCATCTTTCCTCTCTCAGCTCATTTCACTTCTCATTTAAAGTGCAGATAAACAAAGCTTTTATCCAGGCAGGGATGCCATAAACCAATTCAAACAGAGACTGGAGATTGGTTATCACTTGTATTGCCTCGCGCTTGTTGAAACAGGGCTCTAAAATTGATATGATTATTTCTCATAACATAAGAGAGTGAACCATGTAGAGAGCTGAAAACAGGGAAGAGACTGATAGTGTAATGGATGTTATTGCATGTTTTTTCCCCCCTTTCCTTACAAATTAGTCTGTTCTTTCAGTGTATTATGTCATTATGTTATTATCTATTTTTTTTAAAACACTTTGCTTCTGTGTTGCGAGAAAGTGATATAAAGAAAGGAACAAAAGGAGATCAAGAAAAAGGAGGAGATTACTTAAAATGACAAACAGAAGATCAGCGCTGCACTAAGCTCAGATCTCTAATACCTCTGTGTGTCCATTCATTTGCCTCCAGCCCTGATATGGCCCCCGTAACACAACAACACATGATACATTACTAATTGGAAGAAGATTGATGTTTTCGCGCAAAGTCACCCGCTTCCCAGAAAATCAAAAATGAATCTGTACACCCGAGCATGTGTGTGTATCTAGAGGCTTACTAAGACCCACTGTTCATATCCAGCAGGGCTGAGTGTGTTCGCACACAATCACTTTATAATCCTCATGTCCATTGAGGAGAAGGAGTTTTAGCCTGAGGTGACCCGGTACCACACACTGAGGAGATGGGAAAGTAGCAGAGCATTAACCGCATTACAAGTTGAAATTGTTATGTTTATAACCAAGACACACTGCTGTGCAGTCTGTCTGCCCTAAGGGTGAATATTTCACAATATTCTCAAACATTAGCTGTTTTGATTCACAATGATCTGAACTAACAAAAGACACTGAAAAGGGATAAGTCCTTGGTATTCAGCTGCTGTGAATTATTTGTAAGGAGGAACCGATACAGACAGCTGGTTATTACAAATTAGATACCAGGACAAAATACTAAATGATGAAATTAGCAAAAAGATGGGGAGAAATGGCTAATGTTTCCCAGGGAGCCGAAACTGCCGCTCAGTTTAAAATCTACTTACAGGGGCTGTGAAAGTTAACGCATTAACGCAAATTTGTTTTAACGCCACCAACGGATTAACACATTTAGGATTTTTAGGTTGTAACAGGTCGCATCAGTTTTAAAGTTAGAGTGAAGCTACTGGTATCATGTGAAGCTACAAAACCTGAGAAATCTAGACATCCCCACTTTGTGATTAGCATTGCCATTTTCAATGCCCCTTGACCTCTGACCTCAAGATGTGTGAATGTAAATGGGTTCTATGGGTACCCACGAGTCTCTCCTTTACAGACATGCCCACTTTATGATAATCACATGCAGTTTAAGGGAAGTCAGCACACTAACAGCTGTTGTTGCTTGTTGTCATGCAGTGTGCCATGTTATGATTTGAGCATATTTTTTTTTTATGGTAAATGCAGTACCTGTGAGGGTTTCTGGACAATATTGGTCATTGTTTTGTGTTGTTAATTGATTTACATTAATAAATATACAGTATACATACATTTGCATAGGGTGGCATATTTGTCCACTCCCATGTTAAGATTATTAAGTACTTGACAAATCTCCCTATAAGGTACATTTTGAGCAGAAATGTGTGATTGACTGATTAGTCAACTATGGCCGACCATGCAAGTAATCATGATTAAATATTTTCATTTTAATATTTTATGCCTGGTATTTATTATATTATATCTCACTAAACAGTAATGCTTTTTTTCTGTTTTGTAAGGCTTGAGCAAAAAGCGTGATTTGTGTTTCTGGAATGAGATGTTAAGACACTTACATGTCCTTGACTGCCATGGCTTCCTCAATGGAGCCCTCGCTCAACAGGGCACGGATCAGCTGGTCATACAGGGCGGGGCCTTGTGCCACACCCTTTTTATCGGCTTCCTTCAGCTTCCCGTAGGCTTCTGTGGAAAGACAGAAAGAGAAAAACAGACAGGAACAATTAGTCAGATGTTCAAGAAAAGCTGAATTTGAGAGAATCTTCACATTTTTGGAATAAAAAAAGTAATCTGCTTTCACAGAGACAGCGACACTACAGTGTTAACATCTTCATTACACTTAAATTCATAAGGAATTTGGTTCTACTTGCAGCAGGTGACTCCACGCAGTCAACAAGCAGCTTGAATCTGTTTGAGGCTCCATCAAGCAATGTTTTTTTATGTTAACACTGAAGCATTAAAGTCTGTTTTATGTGAAAGCAGAGATTTAACACTCAGTTGAAGAATACTAATGCCTTAAAAGCAGTGTAGCGCTGCAAGAACTGAGATGCTTGTCAGATGGTTGAACAGCTTCTGACACCGCCTACCAGCCCTCACACACCTTTTCAACCTCAGAACTGGGAGGGGATGTGTCCAACGGACAGTTTAACTTTCCAAAATTAGTCCATCCAAAAACTGACGCAGGTACCGGCTGGGTGTGTGAAGGTGTGAATGTATACAGGCTTATACTACTCCCCTTTGCCCACTTTATGATAATGACATGCAGTTTGGAGGCAAGTCATAGTCAAGTCTGTTGTTGCCCGTTGGGCTTAAGTTTGCTATGTTATGATTTGAGCAAATTTTTTATGCTAAATGCAGTACCTGTGAGGGGTTCTGGACAATATTTGGCATTGTTTAGAGCTGTAAATTGATTTCCAATGATAAATATATACATACAGTATATTTGCATATTTGTCCACTCCCATGTTGAACTCCCTTTAAGGTACATATTGAAGAGATAAATCTAGATTTAATTATTTTAATTAAAATAAAATTACAAAATAGAATAAAAATAATAGAAAAAAGAAACTCCCACCTAAGACTACCTGCCTAACACAACAGCTCCAAAGCCTGATGTTACAGATCCAGTGAATTTTCTCTGGGTTTGGAACCGTAACTAAAAGATGAGCGTGTAACAGACTTACATTCATCAGATGGCAAGAAAAAAGTTTTGCTAAATAAGCCAAAATATCGTGGCTGTTGGAGTTTTTCTGCCCGTGACAGTCAAAAGTGTCTTTACTGAAGCTTGAAATGGAAACTTAACACATCTCAGATAGCCCAAATTTGTCAAACCAGCTGCTTGTTCTTGTGTGTTTAGTTCAGCTCTATGTCATGTGGGACAACAATACTTGGACCTCCTGTTGCTTACCTTTGGCCTTGCCTCTCTTACAGAGGGCCAACAGTCGGGTCTGGTATTCAGCGCCACTTTCGGGTGCAGGGAGGCTTGTTGGTGTCTTGACCTGCTCTGTGGCGGCAGCTTGTTGGTACCATGCCTGTGAATGACACACAAAGAAAAAACAGCAATGAAACTCAGTCCGATGTTTCCATCAAAACACAGCTACATCCAGCATTCCAGCCTGTACACACACACACACACACACACACACACACACACACACACACACACACACACACACACACACACACACACATGTTTGTCGCTTCGTGGAGGACTCTCATTGACATAATGCATTCCCTGCCCCTAACCCTAACCCTAACCACACAACTAATGCCTGACCCCAAGCCTTACCCTAACCCTAACCTAACCTAATTCTACCTGGCCTTAAAACCAAGTTTGACCCTCAAGGCCTTTGAAGGTTGGCTGAAAGTGAGGACCGGCCAAAATGTCCTCACTTTGCAAAACGTCCTCACTCTGACGGTCTAAAAGTCAAACCGGTCCTCGCAATGATAGCTGTACAAGTACACACACACACACACACACACACACACACACACACACACACACACACACACACACACACACAGTTCAACTGTGTGCTGGCAATGAGCTGGTGTGTGTATGACAGTGCGATAATGCTGGGCAGGCAGGGCAGGGCCCCCTAATGCTCGGTCACCCGTGTAGCAGTGAGGGGAGGGGGTTAAGCTGTATTGGCTAGGGGCAAATTAGGTCTGGCACCCCAGGGGCAAAATGAAAAGTGTGTGTGCGCTAGATAGAGTGTGTGTCAGAGTGGGGGCATCAACTCAAAGAGCCCCAGGGGTCACCAAGTTCATCGCTCCAGGCAACAGCAATCATTTCCTGTCTCGTCATCCTTCGGGCTACTGGAGCACGCTCACATGCAAACCAAAGCTGAGGAAACATGCAGCAATAGAACTCACAGTAATATTATATTATTTAAAGCCAAACTCCCCTCTTGTATTCAATTTTTCAAAAAAAAAAAAAAAAAAAAAAACATATTGTAGGCCGTAAAAGTTAACACAATAACACCACAAATTTGTTTTAATGCTACTAACTTTAAGCATTAATGAAACTTGCGATTCTTAATTGATCTCCTCTGACTGGTCTGTCGGAGGTTGTAGCGAGCTCAGTTTTAGTGTGTGAAGACACTGACATCACATCAAACGAGAAAACCTTTAGGAAACTTTTGGTACCAACTGTGTCATGCTAGCTTGAGGTTTAATAAAGCTTCAAACTTACACTAAATTTTGGTGAGGAATAACTGGCATGGCCATTTTATAAGGGGTCCCTTCACCTCTGACCTCCAGAAATGTGAATGTAAATGGGTTCTATGGTACCCACGAGTCTCCCCTTTACAGAAATGCCCACTTTATGCTAATCACATGCAGTTTGGGGCAAGTCATAGTCAAGTCAGCACACTGACACGCTGTTATTGCCTGTTGGGCTGCAGTTTACCATGTTATGATTTGAGCATATTTTTCATGATAAATGCAGTACCTGTGAGGGTTTCTGGACAATATTTATCATTGTTCTGTGTTGTTAATTGATTTACATTAATAAATATACAGTATATATACATTTGCATAGGGCGGTTGATTGATTGATTTCCAATAATACATATATATATATGCATAAAACAGCATATTTGCCCACTCACATGTTGATAAGAGTATTAAATACTTCACAAATCTCCCTTTAAGGTACGTTTTGATACAAAATGTGATTAACTTGTGATTAATCATGATCAACTATTTAATCAATTGACATCCCTAACATGTTCATATTCTGTCCACTTCATTTTGTCTTTTGGTCAGAATACAGTGGAGGCCACACGTGATGCACGTATGTAACTAAGAATCCAGTGGCAGCCATATGGTGGCATTTAGCTGCTGGCTAAATTAGTCTGGCATTACAGATTTACAGACAGATCAAGCTGTAATTCCTTTCACCAGCCAGCCGGTCTGATTGACCACACTTCAGATCAGAGCCTCAATCCTGTTTCCTCTGCATGTAATGAACAGAGGCTTAAAGTGGGGCGGGGTCAGGAGGGGGGCTGTATGGAGGGAGGAGTTGATAAGAGTCTTCAGAGGGTTTTTGGGGTTAGTTCCTATGATCAGAGGTTGGGATCAGCTTGCTCTTTGGTTAAACTATGCAGTATGAAAATAATTGGGAATGAGACCATTGTGTTTTTAATAGAGCTGTCAATCGATTAAAATACTTAATTGTAATTAATTGCGTGGTTGTCCAGAGTTAATCAAAATTAATTGCAAATTTAATGACACTTTTTATCTGTACAAAATGTACTTTAAAGGGAGATTTGTCAAGTGTTTAACATGCTTATCAACGTGGGCAAATATGTTTCTTTATGCAAATGAACGTATTTATTGTTAGAATTCAATTAACATTTGACGGCTGGCCACTATTTGATTTTTTGGAGGTCAGCTCAGTTTTAAAACTGGCATCATATGAAACTAGAAAATGAAGGAATGCAATCATACTAACTATGTCATACTGGCTTGTTGCAAAGGAGCTTAAATAACGCTCCAAACTTGCGCTACATTTTGATGAGGAAAAACTGTGATGACCATGTTCAAAGGGGTCCCGTGACCTCTGACCTCAAGATATGTGAATGAAAATGGGTTCTATGGGTACCCACTAGTCTCCCCTTTACAGACATGCCCACTTTATGATAATCACTTACAGTTTGGGGCAAGTCATAGTCAAGTCAGCACACCGACACACTGACAGCTGTTGTTGCCTGTTGGGCTGCAGTTTGCCATGTTATAATTTGAGCTTATTTTTTATGCTAAATGCAGAACCTGTGAGGGTTTGTGGAGAATATTTATTGTTTTGTGTTAGTTGATTTCCACTAACAAATATATAAATATGTACATTTGCAAAAAGCAGCATATTTGCCCACTCCCATGTTGATAAGAGTATTAAACACTAGACAAATCTCCCATTAAGGTACATTTTGAAGAGATGAAATATATATGATTAATTTGCGATTAATCATGACTAAATGTTTCAAATTGACTGACAGCCCTAATATTAATATTAAAGAGATTATTAAAGAATAAATAACCAAGGGTGCCTCCATTCCCATTTCATTCAAGATTTAAAGACAAACAGCCAGCATTGTTATTGTGTTTAACCATCAGTGCTGCATGCTTGTGTGTTATGTTTGACCTCAGGCACTTTCAGAGTCCTCCAGGGAATCTCCTGGCTTTAGCTTTCAGGATTTTCTGCTCTGCCCCCCCATATAATTCAGGAACCTCCTGGCAATTATTCTTCTGAATAACAGCTCTGTCTAATGAGTGTTATTGGGATGTACATATTATAAAGCTGGGGTTTTACCTCAGGCACCTCAAAGGGCACCTCCTGGCCGTTACTCTTCAGGATGTCTGCCAGCATGCGCAGGGTCCTCTCCCTGGGAATGACGTTCTCCTCCTGCATCTTCGTCCACGCTGCTTCAGCCTTCTGCCAGTTGTCCGTCTCCTCTGGAAACAACGAGAAGCAAAGCAGGGGGAATGAGAAAAGGTGAAGTTTTATGGAATTCACCATGTCACACCGTATTGCTCGTAGCTCATCACTCAGCCTGCACCAGAGAGTAATTTAGGACAAAGCGCTCCATGCTGAGAGAGGGCAATCAAAGTGCTAATCTGATCAACTGACTGACCCTCAACTATGCTGTAATTTAGGGAACACACTAACTAGAAGAGGTGTGTGTGTGTGTGTGTGTGTGTGTGCAGGGAAGTGGGGGTAATGGGCCGACAATCAGCTTTAACACTCCAATCACAACTGTTATCTGCAGCAATCACACCATGTCTTCTGCTCTTACTTTGGACTGATCCCATTCTTAGTCTCTCACACACACAGAAACAGACACACACAAGCATGCACACACACACAGCCTGGGGTCAAGAGCAGACCCAGAGGTGGGAGGTCACGGCAGGAGAGGAGATTGAAGGTGCAAACTGAGAGAAACACAATAAATGAATATGCAAACAAGAAAGAACCTTACTGCAGAGACGGAGGATGTATCTGTACATCTCATCTCTGTCGCACTCAAACAGCTTGGCTGTCATGTCCACCATCTGCTCCAAGGCCTCCATCTATACACACAAACACAAAGATATACCTTTAAAGTTGGAATTTCTGTATTTTCACTCTCTTTTTGCTACCTTTGTGGCCTTGAGTAGTTCAGCCTGTATCTGTTTGTGTGTGTGTTACCTGGTTGGAAGAAATGCATTTCTCTGCATACCAGTGCAGGCGTCCAGGCCGTGCCCTCAGCCCTGGGGTCTACAAAAATGAAAAATAGATGAGAATTTCTATGGGAAGAAGCCAGAGAGTAGATGAATAACAGTTTCAAAAGACTGTAGCTGCACCGAGCATCCCCTGGGTGTCAACGTATGTGACCTGTGTGGGTGTCATATGAATGTTCTCACTGAGTCAGATTCTCTTTTAGCGATGCCACTGTGTTCCCAGATCTCAAGCTATTGACTTGTTATTATTAGGGACAGAAATGACGTCCAAGTTCAAATAAATCAGCACAAAGCATCGGAACACGATCATACAGCATCAATGCAGTCCAGTCAGCACACTGACACACTGACAGCTGTTGTTGCTTGTTGGGCTGCAGTTTGCTATGTTATGATTTGAGCATATTTTTTACACTACATGCTGTACCTGTGAGGGTTTCTGGACAATACTTGTCATTGTTTTGTGTTGTTAATTGATTTACATTAATAAATATCCAGTATATATACATTTGCACAGGGTGGTTGATTGACTGATTTCCAATAATACATATATACATACATTTGCTTAAAGCAGCATATTTGTCCAATCCCAACTTTATAAGAATATTAAATACTTGACAAATCTCCCTTTAAGGTACATACTGAACAGACACAAATGCGATTAATCACAATTAACTATGGACAACAATAAATAAAAATTTTCATTGACTGACAGTCCTAATAATTACATGTTAAAATTCAAATGAGAACATGTAACAATAACGATTAAGGTAACTAACACTAAAGTCCCAACAGTCTGAATAGTCTTGTAATTTTGGGAGATTTGTAGTATTTTTAAGACACCAGTGATATGCAGATAGACAGAGTGTGGGGGCTGTCAAATAAGGGCTGACATAGATTGATCTGCAGGCTCGTGTAGCTAAGATTTAGCTTGATATGCGGAGTGACTAGATGATTATTATCATGGAATAACAGTGATCAGGATTTCATCTGTCTCTTGGGGCTTTGATACAATCTGAATAAGACTAGGATTGAGAAATCTCGCCCCCCCCCCCTGGTAATCTGAAAAGAGAGAGGGAGAGAGACAGAGACAGGGGACGATCTGCCAGGAAGTTAATCTGAACGGGGATCAACGACGCTCAATCCCCGCTGGCCTCTTTGATGGGAGCCCATCATACTGTGAGAGGGTAGGGAAAGTCAAGAAAAGACGGGCTTCATCCCTTTCTCTGACCATCCCTCGCTGCTGTCATCCTTTCCTCTGTCAATCCCCTCTTCCTCCAAATCTCCCCTGCTCCTACTCAGCCTCCCCCCTTGCCTCTCCATCCCTCCATCCGGCCCAGGCAAAGGCATTATGTTCTTACCCAACCAGCCAAAGGGACAAATTAAAATGTGTTGCACTCACTCTCTCTCTCCCTCTCTCAGTCTGTCTAATCTTCTTAGAGACTAAGGCCCACAGTGCAAGTGCTCCATCTTTTTGCCTCTGATTCCCTTAACTTGGTAAAGTCTTGCGGGCTCAAAGCAGCCTTCTGCACATCTACTTGCAAACACGCACTCGTATGCACACAAACACACAAATATGTTTGGGATTTTGAATCAGTCAGCACAAATCTCCCTAATCTGGGCAGAAAACAAAATCCTCAGAAATAAGAAGGCACATAACTTACACATGCATGGTTGGATCGAAAGAATAAAAGTAGAAACATTCACTTTGGAAAAGAGATAATGGAAAAATGTCATCAGGTCAGATTATCAGGACGCACACAACAGAGTGTATTACAGTCCATCACTCGGCCTCTTTGCTGGGTCTGGGACGACACACCCATCTCCCGATTCTATATACGATATTTGGGTGCAGATTTGATATATATATATATATATATATATATATATATATATATATATATATATATATATATATATATATATATATATATATATATATATATATATATATATATATACATATATATATAATATATATATATATATATATATCATATATATACATATATATATAACATATATATATACATATATATACATATATATATACATATATATATATACATATATATATACATATATATATGCAAATCAATATATACAATTTATATGTGCAATTTTTTGTATTGCAAATCAATATTACAATTTATTGTGATTTTTGTTGAAATTTTTAGCATGACTATGGGAAGAAATTGAATCATACGCTTCTAAGGACTTTGGAAAATCAGTCAGCGTGATGAGGTATTTATTAATCTTTTTCCAGCAACCCAAAAATCAAATAATAAAAGACATTTCTCTCACAAATTAGTGATATTTAATATTTAATTTATAAAGGGACATATAATGTTTTGTACTTATGGCGAATATAATCCAATCAATCTTATTTCCATATATGTGTTTTATATATACAGTTCCCTTTGTTAACACCTTATTTTGAGAAGAGGATGTATACTTCCTCTAACTTCCGTCTCTAGCTTTCCGTCAGCTCCATTCTCTTTATACATCCACGGTCAGCTCCATAGGGGTCGTTTGGATGCGTTTAACATAATTGTCAGTATATGTGTGAAACCCAAAGTGTTTCCATACTTTACTGTATGTGTAGTGTTTGGATTTAAAATGTGAGGGTGCAGGTCGTATCCACACGGACCCTCCGTCGCTTTCTGCTTTCATTTCAGCTCACCGCAGCCGGCTGTGGTTTGTTTTAGTTGACAGACACATAACGGATATGACGTCAAGTTTCTCAGACTACAACAATAAAAGGGCTAACTAACTGACAGAGCCGACCTCATCGCACCTCCACTTAACAAACCCTCTCCATCTCAATTCCTAATGTTCTAATTCCACTAATCACCTCACCACTTAGTCCACACACACATACGTGGCCAAACCGCCCTCCCTGACACTAAAACACATAATGGCTCGTCGCTCTTTAGCAATACTACCTAACCTTGACCATCACACACGAGTGTGCCGCAATAATAGCCCCGGTCACCTGACAATCCGCTACCTAACCTTTACCATTTAGCACAAAATTGGCCACCTTTCTCTATCATTACATTTAATTAGCTGTGATTAATCAGCTGCCAATTATACCAAACACGGCCAAAAGAGAGACACCACTCTGGACTGGCACTTGATGCCCTCAGAGGGTGGGGGGTATTTGTGTGTTTGAGTGTGTGTATGCATATTTGAGTGATAGATATGATTCTATTGTATTACATCTGTCGTCATACATGTATAATAAGTGACAGCTCAGAGGGGAACTTTTTATTTAGAAAGTTTGCTCTATGCAGGTGAGATTGTCATGTTTTTTTTTTTTATTATACTCCAAAAGAGAGTAAACCACTAATCTGAGAACTCTGGGGAACTTACAGTGAGCCAACACCACTACTCATTTGGTTAGTTATAGACAGCATTATTGATTAAAACTTAATTGAAACATTATTAAAACATTATCATATTAACAAAGCATGAAATGTGTAATGTGTTGCTTATAGAGTGAATTATCACCCAATTCTGAAATTCTCCTCAGCTCTACAGAAAGTAGCTCTTTCAGCTCTTTTAGTTTTCCGGCCCTCAACTAGAGCTGCACAGTTAATCAAAATCACGATTTTGGCTCTCTACAATTAAATGAACATGATCGCCTGCGATACAGAGGTTCACAATGCATGCTCCGCTCATAGAAAACTCTGCTGCATTTTAAATCATGCACTTCCTAAACAATGCAATCTCACAGAAATACGTGGAAGGACCACAACCTCTTGAGAGTGCATTACGTGGTGGTGGCACAATGTGTTAAAAATACGTACCGCCACCATGGCTGGTGGCTGTTGCACACGATGTTTCAGTAAATTAATAACTTATTCGAAATGCTGCTTTGCCACTTTACCCTCCCGCCCAAACCCACGATATTTACTAGAAAAATCACCCAAACCTTCTCGACAGATTGGGTCAACCTGCGCCTCACTAACGCGCACCCTACAGCGACAGGCTGTGAAAAACTTTCCTGAATGTTGCGGCTGCAGTCCAGATTAGAAAAGCTGTATTCAACTGAGCAGATGGGCAAAATGAAAATTCACCGAATCCAAGAACCTTATTTTAAGTCAAAGATTGTACATTAGCAACATTAGGAACTTAGCACAACATGGAAGTGAAAGCAGTGCTGTTTATTGAAATGTGAAAGTGCAATAAACATATTTTATCCCTAAAATCAATGAACAACTGTGATAAATGATCAGAATATTAATATTGATCAGAATTATTGTGATTAGCATTTTGACCATAATCGTGCAGCCCTACCCCTAACTTTAATGATTTCACTCATCAATTTCACACTTAGCTGCAGCAGGCAGCAGTTTTTAACAACAAATCTCAGACAAACCCACTGTACTCAAACTGCTCAGGCAAACAGTAGACATAAATTTAGTGACCAGCTGATGAACACAGTGGAGCATTTAGCAGGTAGAGACAGATATTTCCCTCAGGAGATAAAATAAGAGTGAATATCAGACTTACATTCATCAGTTTACCCAAAACACAGCAAGTGATTACTGACGCACCCCCGGCAATGCTATCCAAGAGGTAATATTGTCTTGTTCCACTGCACCAAAGTGGCCTAAAACTTTTTAAAAGTAAATGACCCCCATGATCTCAAAATTTCTTAATTCCTGGCTACAGTCCTAAATGGGAATATTTGCTGTTGTTTCACATTGTTATAAATGAAAAACCTTTGACTTAGACTGTGGTTGGACAAAGCAAGCAATTTGAAGATGTCTCAAATGTCTGAAAATGCATTTCCATCCATCGTCAACCGCTTATCCCGTTAGGGGTCACGGGGGGGCTGGAGCCGATCCCAGCTGGGACTGGGCGAAGGCGGGGTACACCCTGGACAGGTCGCCAGTCCATCGCAGGGCACATAGAGACAGACAACATAGAGACAGACAACCATTCATACTCACATCCACACCTACGGCCAATTTAGAGTCATCAATTAACCTAAACTGCATGTCTTTGGACTGTGGGAGGAAGCTGGAGTACCCGGAGATAACCCACGCTAACACGGGGAGAACATGCAAACTCCACACAGAAGAGTCCCAAGCCGGAATCAAACCTGCGACCCTCTTGCTGTGAGGCGAGAGTGCTAACCACTGCACCACCGTGCAGCCCTGAAAATGAATTTCTTTTCACAAAAACAGATTAGTCCATAGCCATTTATCAAGCAAAAATGTAGTTTTTTGACACTCTGTCACTTAATTCACTAAACAATACGCCTACAGGAAGCCATCACAGGTCGGAAGAGCCATATAATGGAAGGTGTCTCTGGATTCAAGGTCATAATTTGAGGAATTTGCTTTTGTTATTGCAGGAAAAATAAAACAGTTGTGTGTCTGAGACAAACTCAAACCCAGATGGGGGTGACGCAGATCAGCTTTTGTCTCTCTAACTTACATCTTCCGTTGACATGAAGAGCAACTTGTACATCTGTAGTCCATTTACAAGGCATCACCAATCTCACATCACTAACATGTAGCTGACTCTCTGTTTTAAGTAGGATAACGGCAATACAATCTAGCAGAACGGGAATGAGAGCCACAATAACAACATGTTGATAATATTTAAGAGGGTTTGGAAATCCTCAAGAGGGACAAATCCCTCTTTTAGTGCACACCAGGACACGAGAGAGGGCAGGGTCAGAACGAGGGAGTTTAAGGTATTCGGTTTTGTTCTCATCCTGCTCGGACAACATAATGGCCTTGTTTCCCTTTCAGGCTCATCCCTCTATTCGTTTATTCATCAATCTCTCTGTCCCGCAATCCAGCCCAGGACCGCCCGTCCGGTTTTATCCATGTCAAAATCACTTCTTATCTGCCATTCTCTTTTTCTCACACTAATCTACAGGGCTTATAGCAGGACATAAGATGACAAAGATATAAATATTCAGAAAGTATTCAGGTCAGATGAACTACAATAACAATAAGAGTATGGATTTACAATCATGCATGTCCACTGTGGCTCATGGTGGTCATGCAGTTTTCATGCTGATTTCTATTCACCTAGTTTTCGTCAAGTAGCTCCTCTGAGGATGAGGATAATTTTTTTATACTAAGATCTGAGACAGCCAGGAAAATCAAATACCACTCTTCCATTCATAAATCATTCATAAATCATTATTTCTGTTCAGTAAATGATCAATCAACCTTTTATTTGTACAATTCGTTCTCACCCATCATCATCAAACTAGTTTTTATATCACTTAGAAACAATATGAATCCAAGCTGGTTATTATTGTAAACGTCTCATATAGTTACAACACTATAGGAATGACCTGATCTAGATCTGACCAGGCTTCTGGTGCTTGACAGTGTTCCAAACTACAGACATCATAGGATACCTTTGGCACTTAGGTGTAGAAATCAAATCTCACGACTTAGTATCTGTTCAAACCAGGACTGTCAAAGTTAATGTGAAAATATCGTGCTAATGCAATTTAGTTTAACACAAATTTCTTTAACACACTAACGCAAATTTGTTAGGTTGTAGCAGGCTCAGGTTCAAGCTGAAGTGAAGATACTGGCATGATATGAAACCAGAAAGCCTAAAGAATCCATTGGTACCAATCATGTCATACTACTGTGTCGAGAAGGTGGTTAAATAAGAAGAAGAAGAAGAAGATCTACCTTTATTAGCCCCAGAGTGGGGAAATTCAATATACACTCTGTATAACTCATACATGGTACATGCAGACCTGAAACAAACAAAGAAGTAATAATGGAGAGATGGGGGGGGGGGGGGGGCCCCCCAGAGAGGCCCGCGGGGGGGGGGGGGGGGGGGGCGCGGGGGGGGGGGGCGGGGGGGAGAAGAGGAGGATGGCACCTCCCAGCTACAGATATATAGTTTGGGGCATGGGGGGGGAAGAAGGGGCCCCCAAGCCAACTCCCTCAGCTGAGCCTCCGCCCCCAGTAAGAGATAACCCCAAACTTTTGCAAAATTTTGGCGAGGAAAAACTGGCATGGCCATTTTCAAAGGGGTCCCTTGACCTCTAACCTTTATATATGTGATATGTGAATGAAAATGGGTTCTGAGGGTACCCACGAGTCTCCCCTTTACAGACATGCCCACTTTATGATAATCACATGCAGTTTGGGGCAAGTCATAGTCAAGTCAGCACACTGACTTTTGGGCTGCAGTTTGCCATGTTATGATTCGAGTATATTTTTTATGATAATACAGTACCTGGGAGGGTTTCTGGACAATATTTGTCATTGCTTTTTGTTGATTTTCAATATACATACATTTGCAATTAATCACAATAAAATATTTTAATCAATTAACAGCCCTAGTTCAAACTGATGAAACTATGAAACTTGAAAACTATGGTATTAACTGTATTACCATTAACTGCATTTTGACCAATTAATCCTATCAGATAAAAAGTTAAAAGAAATATTAAAAATTAAATAGCTGAGCCAAGCTCAGAGGAGCAGCTTGTCACTTAAAGGAGAATAGCTGGTCCACCTTAACAGCCCACACTAATACAGGCTGAGCTGGTGTTGCAAGACACATGAACTTGGCGTGGGTCTGAAGAGTTGTAGCATTTATTCAGCAAAATAACTGTACAAAATAAACTGTACACACACTGCGCTGCTACATTCACAGCTACAACCCCACACTCACTGCCTCCACACACACAGTCTGTCAGACACTCGCTAACGTTACACCACGCTGACAGACCATGTGTGTGTGTGCCACCAGCAACGCTACAGCTGTGAACATAGCACACAGGGTCTGTAGGACACTCGCTAGCGCAGCTAAACTAAATGATGCAGCACAAACCTTTACTGGGAAAGTGACTACATGTATCCTCAACAACGCACACAGCACCGTGGCTGCTATAGTAACGCTCCTGGATGGGTGAACAGGGGACTCAGTTGTCTTTTTGCTCATACGCTGCAGCTGGTCTTATCGTCAGCGTGAACGTTTTGTTAAGCACTAAAACCACAGCACTGCTGCATGCAATGCACTAATCATGTCAGTTAACGGTTAATAATCAGTTAACAAAGGTTGGTTATCGGTTAAAAAAAAAAAAAAATTAGAATCCATGAAACATCAGCTCCAGGAAGAAGTAGTATCAGGAAACACAACCTGGCTCTTACAGTTGCTTTGAGTGTGTTTGTGTGTGTGTTTTTTTTTTTTACCTCACAGATCTTACGAGCCTCACGGTAGCGGCCTGTCTGCAGGAACGCGAAGAACAGATCATAGAGCATGGTCATCTCTCCTCGCTCCTGACTCACAAAGTCCATGGCTGAAGAGAAAGACAGACAGACAGACGGGGAAACAGAGCAGAGAAAGGTTGTGAATAAAAAGGTCATGCAAGGTGAACAAACACACCGCACACTTCATCTTTTCCTCCTGATTCCATTATTTGGCACAATGTCCCAGGCACAAAGCAGCCATATCAAGTCTGCTCTCAAACAAACAGACGCAGGTCCCCAAAAAAAGCCTAAGCTCTCTTGGTAAACTTGCTAAAGCGCTCTGCTCAGCGTTACGTCCTATCTCTGTCCAGCAGCTTCAGCACAGGTACCACACACACACACACACACACACACACACAGAGAGAGCAAACTTTTAGTTATCCAAATAAACCTGCATGTTCAGCAAAGCAGAGGAAGAAAAAATAATCCCTCTCCCTTTACTTGCTGTCATCTGAAGTCAACAGAAAGAACTTTAATCACTGAGGAATTAATTCATGGTCTAAATCTAATGTAGACACGTTTGTAGATGAGGTTTCAGAGCAGTTGGATTAAATTCAAGTAGCATTTTCTGAGTATAAATCCTAATTTGAGGCATTGATAGAAGACTGAACCACATTGGCTCATTGAAGCTGCAGTCGGTAACTTTGAACAAATATGATAAAATGTTATTTTTATAAAACTATCACTATATCCTGACAGTAGTGCAGTAGTCCTCTCCCTAGAAGTCTTCATGGCGTTTCTAAGATTTTACTGCTCCCGAAGGAAAACTTGTTTTGTCTTAGCTGTTTCAACATGGCTGCAGAGTCACAAACTTTCTCATTTTACACCTAAACAGGACACTACAAGATTTCTGAAAACATCTGAGGAGAGAAATAGGAGGAGAGAAATGCATTAACACAACCTTGATTCATATTTTATCAGCGCTGCCTAGTTTGACAGTTGACTGGAGTATGTGAGTTTTGCGAGCAGTGATTTACAACTGCTTTAAAGACTCCTTGGCTCCGATTGGTTGCTTTTGTTCGGGTGCTGTGAAATCTTCTGATGGCCATTAGGAGCACTAGGAACATGAGGAACACAGAGGAACATGCTATTTTTCACAGATTATCTGTCTCACACATAAAACCTACTGTCTTGCAGCTCTGTCGCCCTGCAGCTCTGCCCTGCAGGCCAACGCAGCCAGCAACCGACACCTGAAGCAGCTCCACTGTATCCACGATAACGCTTTTCTAGTCTTCTGAGTACTCAAAGTGCTTTGTCACATTCACCCATTCACACACTGATGACAACTTTGCTGATCAGGATCTAATCTAAATACTCATCCGTCTTTCACACACCGATGGCTATGCCTTCGGGAGCATGTGACCGGAGCAGCCAGGGATCGAACAACCGACCTTCGGATTGGTGGACGACCTCTCAGCCACAGCCCCCCCAAAGAGTTTGATGACAGTCAGTTAACAAATAAGGTCAGTTTATAAAACTGATAATTAATATTAGATGCAAGAAGAATTAGGAGCTCCATCTCTGAATTCTAAATCTGAATTAGACAACGCCTGAATTTATTAGATGAGACTGCTTCTCAGTCTTCGCTGGTGCTTCATTAACTCTCTGCTGCTGAACGGTACATTAAGACCAAACTAAATTTAGTTGATAGGCAAACCAGAGAGATATCAGTCACTGAATTGACGGGTCACCTTTAATTTGTTCATGTTCATCATTGTATTCACTGTATTCCTTCAATTATTCTTTATTCATTTTTATATTTTTTCTCTTTTACTATATAATTTATTCAATTACATGCCGTTAGAAGTGTAGTCATGTAGTTAGTGAAATAAACCTAATTTTATCAAGAACTTGGTTACTGGATTTTGTGTGTGTATATGAATAGTTAAAATCATTGTCCCCCATACCTAGCAACTCCACAGCAACCCTGAGATTATGAGACTCAAGTGATTAATTTCAAATTTGTAATTTTTCCCTGTTTTTAATCAACTGGGTGGTGCCTGGATACATTCTGATATTAAAGCTAACTGCGGGTAATATCTGAAGTTGAGTGTCACCACTTTCCTTCACATTTTATGAGAATTCATGGCTTATAATCAATAATTTGGGGTTATTATTTATGAACACAGATTCTGATGGTAATTCATGATTATTAATCTGCTCTTATGCTACATGTTGATGCCTGAGCTCAAACAACATCAAGATTCTTAGATGAGGCATCTGTTGGAAGCCTGTCTGTTTTGATGGTCCCTGTAAATGTCTGTCTATATTTCTGATAGTGTATTTGAACAGGCTGCAGCACTCAACATGCACTCACAACGCCATCAGGTCGAGTGTGACTCAAGGTTTATGTCTCAAGTCATCCTCTCCTACTTTATATGAGCAAGTCAGAAACACAATCATTTGTTATTTCAAGATCCAGTTAGTTAGTCAGCACTGGTTTACATGCCTCTGTGAGAAAATCGTTGTAAAAGTGATTTTGTTTTTTGAGGGTGCAGTGCATGACTCTGAGGGTCTGTCACCTTTCAGGAGGGTCAGAGATGAGGGTGGGAGGGAAAGGCAGATGAGGGAGTGGGTGAAAGGGGAGGGAAGGAGGTGGAGAGGTGCTCCACTGCATGGGTTCCACCTTTGCGCACTCCAGAGCCACTTGCTCCTGCGCTACACCGAACTTGACCTTTTCACCGCGCTGCTGTTGATATACAAAACTCGATCGTTGGACGTGCTTCACCGCGGCCCCGGTCTGAACCTTTCTCACTTTCTGCTCCTCTTACGCACTCTTGGAATTGTTGCTGCTTGTTACGTGCATGCTTAATGCAAACACTGTGCAGGCACTTTGGGTTAGCTTTGCCCCCACACACAGAAACAAAGAGTGGAAGGTTAGAGTCAACCAGGAGAAGTTTGAAAAAATATTACAATATGTCTGAGAGAAGCAGTGACGGTGTGAACTGCTGTTCTGAACTTTACTGAGGCCATTTTGACATGATAAACCTTTAATGACTGTACATTTCTAAAAATCCTGGCTCTGGGGCATCCTGGTGGCCTCTGGGTTATAAGGCCCTGACCCAACTAGCTGACAGTCAGCTGTGGGACAGTTTGAGGCCATTAGTCTGTCAGCCTAGTTTTGCCAGTGTGTCGGTGCACCCTCAACTCGCCTATTCAGCATATTGAATCGGCAGCGGGCCCAATCATTCCAATACACGGATATTTTCACAACGGCATGGCTATGTAGAAGGAAGCCAAGTGGTGACTGAGAGTGATGTGAAAATGTTTGGCTTGCTTCATTTCATGCATGTATCAACAGCTTGCACAGTATATCCGCAGTCCTCGCTCTGCCAGTTTCTTCCTTTTTGAATGACAAATACAGACTACTGCTGCCTGCTGGTGAGGAGAGTTATTTCCTCTGATGCAGGCGCAGAATGTATAGTATATAATATAGTATAGTTGGCTGTCTGCTGTAGTCTTTGTGGGGTGTTCAAGTATTCTGGCAAAAATTGAATCGAAGGCAAATGGACTTAGATTTGTCTCTGAAGACGTTTCGCCCCTTATCCAAGTGGCTTCATCAGTTCAAACGCTACAGTCTGACTAGTCCCCACTAGTCTGGTGTTCAAGTACAACTTTTTGGCTCGGACAAAAACAGCATAAGGAGACTCAAAGATCCTCCTTCGTCACCGCTAGTTCTTTGATGACGGGTTGGTGTGCCTGGCCCTTGAAAGGAAATGTCCCAGTTCAAATCCAACTGGGGAACTTTGATGCATGTCAATCCTTCATTGTCATCTCTATCAACTTTTTAAAAGCAAAGGCATAAAATGCCCTCAGAAATACTTAATTATGGCTGGATGAAATGATTTGGTAACATGGGGGTCCTGTAGGTACTTTTAGTTTGACCATACTGAATATATGAAACCTGACCAAAATAGTTGACAGATGAAGAAGAGCAACTGATTATCATTTTCATTATCTGTTAATCAGAATTAGGGCTGTCAATCCATTATAATATTTAATCGCGATTAATTACATGATTGACGATGAATCTCACATTTTTTATCTGTTCAAAATGGACCTTAAAGGTTAATATGCTGCTTTATGCAAATGCATGTATACTGCATACAGTATTTACTACTGGAAATCAGTTCACAATACAAAATAATGACAAATATTGTCCAGAAACTGACTTGACTAAGACTTGCCCCAAACTGCATGTGATTATCATAAAGTGGGCATGTCTGTAAAGGTGAGACTGGTGGGTACCCACAGAACCCATTTTCATTCACATATCTTGAGGTCAGAGGTTGAGGAACCCCTTTGAAAGTTTGGGATATTATTTAGCCTCCTTTACGACAAGAGACTAGCAGTTTTCTAGTTTCATATGATAACAACATCTTCACTCCAGCTTTAAACTGAGCAAGCTACTGTAGGAAGTATAAATGTTAATCTTATAGTTTCCGGTTGCATGCTTTTATTTTGGCGCACTTCCTGTTTTTTTTATTTTAACCCCTCCTTTCTTTGAGTTCACTTCACTCCCTCCCCTGTTTTTTTCTTCCCTTTACGTTAGAGAACCCCCCCCCTATGAAATTCATCACTAGTCACCTGTTTGATCGTCATCCCCTGCCCTGATTTTTCACCTTTTATATTATCCCCTCCCTCACTAGTATATAATTGTTCTTTTTTTTTCTCCTTGTTTTTTTTATTTTTTGTAGCAATTTTTTTTTTCTTTTTTTTTTTTTTTTTTTTTTTCTTCCTTTTTTTTCTTTTTCCCTAAAACTTTTTTCTCCCCCCCCCCAGCTACAACATAAAAATGGCAAGTTGTGTTAGTGCGTTAAAGAAATTAATGGTGTTAAAATTAATTTCCTTAAAGTGTTGTTATTGCGTTAACTTTGACAGCCCTAACAAGATAAGCTAAGATAAGATAAGATAGTAGTTTGTTGATACCCAGGGGGGAAACTCGGGTGTTACAGCAGCACTGATGGCAATAGCAAGTAGTACAGTATAAAGAGTAAGAGCAGGTAGAAAAATAAAATAAAGCAGAATAACATAAGAATAAAGTAAATACAAGGTATATACAGCTAGTATACAAGTCGAGGTAAAGTGGCAAGTTAAAGTGACAAATATGGTGCATATGTATATGTATATAAAATGCAGTGCAAAAGTATGCAGTATGTCTATCAGTGTAATATGGGATACTATAATAGTATAATAGTGTAATATAATATAGTATAAGATATAATAATATGATGATATATGACAAGGTATAGAACACTATAGCTGTTATAATCAATAGTAATAATCAGCCAGCAGTAATAATCCCATATTTTTATGACTGATCAATTAGAGTTTAGTCTATAAATTAGAGAAAAATATCCAGAACTCAAAGAAAAATCTTTAAATCTGAGAACATCAGCAAATTTCAGCTTAACTTTTGAAATTGTTTTTTGTGTGGCAAGCTGCTAAAAGCTAATAATGAAATTGTCAATAAATATTCTGCTGATTTATTAATTGTTTTAGGACTCGATTGATGGATCACTGTAGAAAACGTGTAACCTTTCTGCAGCAGTTCCGTTTCTCCTTTTTCCACCAGACCAACGATGATGTCGTGGATGCGAGGCAGGTGCTTGTAGCGCTTCTGACACTCCACTGCTGCTTCCAGAGCTCCGGACAGGTCCTTACTGCAGGCACGTGACCACACGAACACATGGAAAGAGACGAGAGAGAGCAGAGAGCAAGTTAGATGTCAGGTCTGTCCAGTCAGTCATGTACAGGATTGTGTCAGTAGAGAATAGAGAGTGTATCGTTGAGTGTTAACCCCGCGACCTCCCATTCAAGCACTATGACCCTCCGCAACAATACAGGCCTTTGAATTCATGACAGCACCAACTGTAGGTGATGAAGCCTTTTGGCCCCAATACATCATTCTCACACAATCAGGCGCACTCTCACACACCTGTCGGCAAGGGGCTGATGTGTATCTGGACAGGCTTTTAGAGGGGAAGCAATACAGCAGACAAAGGGACTCGACTGATCTTTACCCTCTCTGCTCGGCTCCTCTTGCAGCCCCCAACTTCTCTCTTCTTTTGTCCTCTCCAACCCTCTTTAACCTCTGCTCATTTCCTCTTGTCTCATTTACCTTTCCTCTTGTCTTCTCCTTCCTTCCTTCCTTCCTCACCATCACCTTCACCATCTTCCTTTTGATTTCATGCTGTCAGCTCTCACTCCACACTCCATGACCTCACCCCCCCCCCCCAGTGGAGCAATTTAGCAGAAATATGGCAACAACATTAGAAGACCCCCACCACCGGCTCGCATCCCTGTCTCATGTCATCCTTTCCTTGCTCAATCTACCTTCCCAAGCTTGG
This sequence comes from Pterois miles, assembly GCA_947000775.1. Taxonomy (NCBI): domain Eukaryota; kingdom Metazoa; phylum Chordata; class Actinopteri; order Perciformes; family Scorpaenidae; genus Pterois; species Pterois miles. The sequence goes on from CAMQGK010000256.1 coordinate 3,426,994, forward strand.
CCCATCCCTCCCGTGCGGACGAACAAACAAAAGAGCGTGTGCGGGGAGGATGAGTGCGCCTGAAAAGTAGAAAGGCAGAGACGACTAAAGGATGCGAGAGAACGAGGAGCTAAGAGAAGGGGGAGGGAGAGAGAGACCACTTCAATCCCCTCTATTGTGACAGCACTGCCATCAATCTGTTGATTGGGTAATTACCATGTCAATCACGCAGAGGTCAAAGCAGATAGGGCACCTGTGGGGGGATGTAGGGGGCAGAGGAAGTGAATGAGAAACAGATGGATGGACAGAGCGTGAGAGAGATGGAGATTGAGAGTGAACATATATAATTTCTGAAGTGTTTTTCTCCTCTAATCAATTAAACAAGTGGAAGAGAGAAATATGCCCAAAAAGACCAACAACCCGGAAAAAAAAGCAGGAAAAGGTATGACCTTGAGTTGAAGCAGTAGCAGAGGAGAGCGATGGAGGGAGGAGGAATGGAGTGATTAGGGTTGGAAGGAAAAGAGGCCCGCTAATTGAAATGAAGAGGGACAACATTATTCAGCAGCGGCAGTCAAGAGGCTGTTCGATTGCACAACAGTCTGATTGAACAACACGGTAGAGAGACTATGAGACACAATGAGAACCAAATACAGCTTATAGAGGTGAAGACCTGCCACGTAGAAATAGCTCCAGCGTAAATACTCATGTGCACCACACGACAGCAGTTAAAGACATTGCGCATATAGAAAAGCAAAGTCCAGTAGTCCAACATGACACTTTATATCGGAAAAAATCTGAACGGAAGTCAACGAGAGAGTGAAAGACAAATATTTCTTGATCCTGTTTGAGTTTCGGAATGAATCACACATATGATGTTTGTCAATTTAAAAGATGAAGTCAAGAAGTCATATGGTATATACTAAGTATAACTAAGTATAATATATAATATTGGGGCGGCAGTAGCTCAGTCCGTAAGGACTTGGGTTAGGATGTGGAGGACCCGGGTTCAAATCCCCCATGGACCAAGACCAACTGGTTGCTGGAGAGGTGCCAGTTTACCTCTTGGGCACTGCCGAGGTGCCCCTGAGCAAGGCACCAAACCCCCAACTGCTCTGGGCGCTTGTCAGGAGCAGCCCCATCACTCTGACATCTCTCCATTGACATGTATATGTACTGTGTGAACTGTACTGTGTGAACAACAGAGTGTAAAACTGAATTTCCCCACTGTGGGACTAATAAAGGAATATCTTTCTTTCTTTCTTTCTTTCTTTCTCTAACACTGCGAAAATACGTGATCAGGAAGACGACACACCCAAAAGTCGCATAAGTGACGGCTCTCTCGCTGAAGCTACGATGCCTGTGTGTTTCCTACTGGGTTGCATTCACCTGAGCAACAGGTTGCGCTTGTTCTTTCACTTCCCGCCAGCATTTCAAATCTTGTAAACTGGATCAGAATGATTCGGATAATGAAAACCTCCTTTATTTCAGTCAAGGATCAAAATGATCTCACTGACTTTGTCCCAGTATTTCAAAACATTGGCAGGTTGGATCACGGTGATCCTTATGTGACCAGATAGGGATTTCCAAATCTCATTTTCCAGCACCTGGATCAGAACAGAAAAAAAAAACATGGCTGACAGGAGCATGTGTTAGCACAATTTTCGCATTAAAATGTAAGTAAATTGGTCTAAAATGTAGCATGTTTAAGACCATCAGATGGCAACTAACATGTCTTGTTATCCAGCTACTTGAATTATTACCCTGTTAAAACATCTGTGTAACAATCACTAATTAGGTTTAAGTCAGACTTACAGGAGCTAACGTGGCTCTATTGACTTTTATGATAAGTAGCTAGTGGGCTAGCAAGCTAGATAATGTTAAATTCATGTGTGGAACATAGGTAAGTTAGCTATCTAGTGTTGTGATACACTGTGGTATATTGTGCGAGACGAGAGATGTAGTTCACTGACTGGTTTCACACAAAACTGTGGATGCACCGATACCGATAACGGATCAGATATTGGGCTAGTATTGACTCAGATAGCTGGATCGGGTATTGGTGATGATGGGACCTAACTATTAAAATCAGTTCTGTGTTTATATACATTGTGCTTGAATTTGAACTCCTGTTTATGTTTTGACCAATTAGTTTTAGCATTAAAAAGGTCGACACTTGAATAGTAATTCCTGTTCATTTTTGAAATTTTTTACCAAGTTGCTGGTGCACAATTTAGTATTTTAATAATAAAGAACAATTACCTTTGTGTCTAAGGAATTATTGGTCACATATTGTTCTACAATGTTAGCAAAGTAATGTTTAAGTCAAGCCTGATGTTACGATCCCAGTCATTTCCACACAGTGAGGCATACGGCTTATCAATTCAACACTGGTATCGGATCGCTAATTGGTATCGGCCGATACCCAAAGCCCAGGTATCGCTATCAGCATCGGAACTGAAAAAGTCAGATCGGTGCATCACTACACAAAACTAAATGATGCTACAACAAACTGCGACTTTCTTGTCTCGCAAAATTCTCTTTTAAATTGACAAACGGTGTGATTCATGGTGCATTTCAAACAGGATCAGAAAAATATCTGCCTCTCACCGTTGACTGCCGTACAAATTTGTTTCGAAATAAGGTCCCATGGCGGTCCACTGGAAGGGATGGGACTTTGCCTCTCTATATGCACAATTTGCTTAACTGTTGTGGTGTAGTATACATGAATATTTACACTAGAGCTATTTCTACATTTCTACATTTCTACTGCAGCCAAGTCATGCTGGCAGATGTTTCAGAAGCCCTTCTCCACATTTGTTTCATTCTGTCCACATCATTCTTTCCTCCACACCTACTTATAATCCCTCCATCCTAATGAGACATCTTTAAAAAAAAAAAAAAAAAAAAGTCCCATCACTTGGCACAAAAAAAAAAAAAAAAAAAAAGGACTGGCGTTGCAATTACACCCCCCTCTGCCTTCCTCCCCATCTCCCCCTCTCCCCGCCCACCGATCCACCCCAAAAAAGAGCTAAGGATGTCGAAAGATGGATAATTTCCCCTAGGTACAATTTAACTGTCACTTTGCGTTGCCATTTACTGTAGCGCGCAGCCCTGTTAATGTCCTCAACTTTGCATGTCAGCCACTTTCCAGCCAATTAAGCCCTGAAAAAAAAAAAAAAAAAAAAAAAAAAAAAAAAAAAAACGGAGCGCTTTGCTCAGTGGAAACCTGAAGGATTAGACAAGGAGGCTACCTCATCTCGCTCCCACCCTCATGTTTCTGCCTCTCCGTCCCCCCTCTTTTGTTCGGAGGAGATGGGCAGGCCTGTTATCAGGCCACTGTTCTTGCGTGAGGGAAGATGAGGCGTCTGAGTATCGAAACGCAAATGAGACTCATGACACCACTAGCCCACTGTCACATGTTTAAAAATCATATAATGTTTAAGTCAACATCTTTCTTTCCTTATTTGGGGGCGGCAGTAGCTCAGTCCGTAAGGACTTGGGTTAGGACGCGGAGGACGCCGGTTCAAGACCCCCATGGACCAAGAGAGATGCCAGTTTACCTCTTGGGCACTGCCGAGGTGCCCCTGAGCAAGGCACCGAACCCCCAACTGCTCTGGGCGCTTGTCAGGAGCAGCCCCCTCACTCTGACATCTCTCCATTGACACATGTATATGTACTGTGTGAACAACAGAGTGTAAAACTGAATTTCCCCCCACTGTGGGACTAATAAAGGAATATCTTTCTTTCTTCTTTCTTTATTCATCTATCCTTTTTTTCTCTCATCTAGTTACTTCTCTGTTTCACCTAGATACCCACCTATCCCAGGTGTAATCAATTTTAATGTAGCAACAAACTGGTCAAAACTTCAACAGGAATTAAAATTCCACTATATAATATATCTAAACATACCGTAGCACTGAATTGATCGGCCCCATTGTCACTGATCCAGCTGTTTGAGTCAGTGTCTGCCCAAAATCCGATCCACTATTGCCAAGAAGGCACATCAGCTCCCAGCAGCAAAGCAAAACAACAAAGCAAAGCTTCTGCCATTTTGGACTGAAATCGACAATCTGACTCCAGTAAAACGTCCAACTACAAAGTGACGTATAAAAGTAAAATAAAATTATTTCTATTATATTGTCATATTCCACCAAAATGACCTGTGTTCAACGATAGAATACTCTAAATACAATAAGAGTCCAAAATGGTTGTTGTCAAAAAACGTCTCTTTGCTTCTACACTCTTTGGATTCAGTATCGGTGCATCCCTAGTTTCACCTCTGGCTGCCTCCACTCATCTACTAAGGATTTCCTTTTTTTCTTTCAACCTCGTTTTATTTGCCCGTCTTTCTTTCCATCTGTGCTCATTAGCAACGGGAGGCGCTCCTCTTGTTTTAGGCCTCACTAAATCTCTATGTACAAGACAGCAGAAAAGATTGGAAGCTATTTTTTCCTCCGAACCATTCATGTCCCGTCAGCTCTCCCAACTCCTCCTCCTCCTTTGCCACCGTTCCTCTGTCTCATCATACATGTCCTGCCAGCTCTTCATTTTGTTGGACTCATTAGCATTTCCTGCCGCTAATCACTTCCATAAGGATAAGGAAATCTGGGCTAGCGTGGTAGCAAGTTAGCACACAACGCTGAGCGGACGGGCATGAAGGCTAACGGGGCGGCGCGTATGATGGGCTGTCAAGAGCTAATCTGCCGGAGAAGTGTTCATTAAGTCATTAGCACTGACACAGCGATGAGACGGGTGCAGGCGGGAGTGATGTCTGCTTTGTCCTCTTTTATTGCCTCTCCTCCGTCCCTCCTCCTCCCGACTGTCTGTTTGTCCCCTGACTGACGGAATGAAGAGGTGGAGACGGACGGATGGAGATAAAAGATAAAAAGAGGAGAAGAGAGCAATGAGATAGATTCAACTGGAGCGCAAAAGTCAAGTGTTGTGTTACTCAAACCTGCCCCAACGCTCGGCTGAAGCGCTGCTGGAACTGCATGTTAAATCCACTTTACATTCTGAAACATTTCACACTTTTCATACCTCTTCAGAAGAGACAAATTCATAGTATGATTTATATTCAAATAAAAAACCTTTTAACACTATGGGTGTCATAATGAAACTAAGAGTATCGCAGCCTGTCTCTTGTCATTGATTCCAATGAAAAGCAAAGCTGTAGTTACAACCCTAGACTTTCTGACTGAAAGCTTCATTTATGAACTTACTATTATTTATTACCATTTTCAAGGCTATTCAGTGGCTGAAACCGATGCTTTAGAGCAGAGATGAGCCACTCAGCCATCATCTCACTCCTACAGGGAGGAATAAATGAAAGTTGGTAAAAGAGACGAGAAATCTAGACTAGAATTATGTTGCTGCTGTTTATTGTTCAAAGCTAGGGTTGGGAGAGAAACTAGCATTCGATTTTAAAAATGATTTGACCTAATAACCTGGCCCAGTGTTGCCAACTCTTTTCCAATGAAAGTAGCTAGCAGCAATAGCTCTAGAGAGACAGTCGCCAACACTGACATCCT
>CAMQGK010000256.1:3437500-3452500 GCA_947000775.1 Pterois miles
TTTTGTATTGGTCTGAGGTTGTAGCGGGTTCAGTTGTAAGAAGAGAAGAGAAGATAGTCCTTTATTTGTCCCACAATGGGGAAATTCAATTTTTACACTCTGTTGTCATATGAAACTAGAAAACCTAGGGAATCCATTGTTACCAACCATGTCATATTTGCTTGTCATGAAGGCTAAATAACGCTCCAAAGTTGTACTAAATTTTGGTGAGGAAAAATTGCAATGGCCATTTTCAAAGGGGTCCCTTGACCTCTGATATGTGAATGAAAATGAGTTCTATGGGTATCCAGGAGTCTCCCCTTTACACACATGCCGACTTTTTGATAGTCACATGAGGTTTGGGACAAGTCATAGTCAAGTCAGCACAATGACATGACATGCTTGTTGCCTGTTGGGCTGCAGTTTGCCATTTTATGATTTGAGCACATTTTTTATGCTAAATGCTGTACCTGTGAGGGTTTCTGGACAATATTTGTCATTGTTCTGTCTTGTTAATTGATTTCCAATAACAAATATATACAAAGTTGCATAAAGCTGCACATTTGCCCTCTACCATGTTGATAAAAGTATCAAATATCTGACAAATAGGTCGATTTTGAACAGATAAAAAAAGTGTGAACTTGCTATTAATCGTGATTAACTATGAACATTCATGATTAACTATTTAATACTACTGATACTATTCTATTTAATACTACTACTATTTAATACTACTGATATAATTATTTTAATTGATTGACAGCCCTAGTTCACTCTCATGTTCTACTCTCAATGTATGACACTTCGAGACTCTCAGTCAAAAGAAGTAAGTGATCATGAGAGTGATTTAAAGGTAAAGACGAACGAGATGAATAAAAGACGAGGAGAAAGAGATTATGTGGCGAGATGAGGGGAGAGAAAATGCGAGGTGGGCAGAGCTCTGCTGGGAGAAGAGTAGGGTGTGTGAATATGATAAAAGGCCCCTTTAGCTAATTCCATGTGGGGAAAACAAACCCATATTAAAACAGCATTTTGTGCCCAGCAGGGATGCAAATCCAACCCCGTATAATGCCAACTCTGCGCTAATTGCTGCTTGCGGTTTTCTAAACGAGACTACAATTACCAGACCCCTACAATGGAGGCCGGCTTTTTGCCGTGGCCATGTGGAAAGCACTTGGGGGGCTAAATTATAGGTATGTGGCAACGAGGGCCTGCCGTGGCCCCAGCGAGACCTTGGTAAGCGGGCTGAGGGGTGGATCGGTTTGGTCAAGTCCAGCCAGTAATGGAGGGCTTTTTACTGGGCCACGTGCCCATCTGGCCAACACTGGGGCCTAAATGGTGAGAAGGGAGCATGTGTGTATATGTGGTGTATCAGGGTGAGGTAATTAAGATGCGTTTACTGTCTATTTAGACAGCTGCTAATGGGCTGACAGCGATACAGCCGCTCTCCACCACAGATACTAATCTATACAGCATGACCAAGAGGAGGGGAGGAGATGGAGAGATGTAGAATCTATTTGAATAATGTGTATCAACTGCCAGTCCTCAAACGGCTGGGCAATATAGGCACCTTGCTTAAAATTCACTCGACAAAAATCTCCTCATGTTGGTGAAAGATTGCATCAAACAAAAACTTAAATAGCAAATAAAGCTCAAGTGAACAAATGAGGGTCTAGTGATGTTAAAAGCTACATAGCTGGTAATATAACAACACCCCTTAAACAGGACTGTCACCCTCTACTAGGAACACACACATTAACACACAACACACACTTGTGGGCTGAGGGACAGGGCCACTGGTGAGTGCTTTGGCATCCTAATTTCAGTCTGTCTCTCCATCTCTCCACCTCTCTGTGCCAGTTGTTATGGCGATGGGAAAGGAAGGCTGTCACATATTTAATGGGACAGGGGAAACTAGAGGAAGGAGGGGTGAAGCATGGAGGGGACGCTGCTGAATGGGGGGGTGAAGGGAGGACAATGAGAGGGGGATGAGTGATGAAGAATGGAAGTAGGCAAACCTTGAAGTTACTGGGTTCTCCGTCACTAGTGTGATGATGTATCATATTTTTATCACTACTGCAATATGAATTTCTGCCTCTTCTGGACAGAGACATTCAAAAAGTAGCTCCTTCCGTAGTCCTTTTCCTCTACTACTACGTAATATAGTCGATCACTGTACTGTAGGGGTGTAACGATTCATTCATTCATTCATTCATTCAGTATATCGATGTATTGATTTACTTTACTGTATATCGATCTAAACTTAATTTGCAAGGCAAATTATCTATTTCATTAATACTAAGAATTTGCACCTTGTATTTCAGCATGACACACATTATATGGATGTATTTTTTTAGCACTTTTATTTGTAAAGAAATGTTTACTGTTACTCCGATTTACACTTCCTGTGTATGACGTCATCAACATGCGCCAGAAGTGCTGATCTCAGAGAGACAAGACAAGACAAGCAAGTGATTTTCAAGCTGTGTTTGAAGGTTCAGTGTGTGGAAACATTTTGGTTTTTGCAAAAAGGGAGATGTCCTTGATAAATTACTCGCTGTTTGCAGAACACTCAAAAGCTGGATAATGATGAGATGAGATGGGATTGCTAAAACCAAATGCCCAGGTAACTTCAGCACTTTAGTCTTAACTAGCCAATTAATACTTGAGTTATGGCCAAAAAAATGTTTTGTGAGGTCATAGTGACCTTTGACATCCAAATCTTATCAGTTCATCCAAGTAGATGTTTGTGCCAAATTTGAAGACATTCCCTCCAGGTGTTCCTGAGATATCATGTTCACAAGAATAGGACAACCTGAAACCGTAGTGCCTCTGGCCACCGCTGTGTCTGGCACGGAGGCATAATGAAAAGAAGCAAAAAGAAGGAGAAGAAGAAGCTTTCCTAGAGGACTTTTACTGGCAAGGCCCAGAGCGTGTCTGCTGGACTTCGTCAGACCCTAAAGTGTGGAGCTAACTCAGTTTAACTTCCAGAAGTGGCCAGCTGGCTCATGTTGCATGTTTTGCTGCCACTAAGGAGATAAATTCAAGACGTTTGGAAAGTCTAACAACTGTTAGAAGATGGTGAAATAAACCAGAGGAAGTCTCTTTGTGGTCCCAAACCAACCAGTTTCAGGAGCCTGTCAGAAGAGTGTGGGTGTATGTGACTGAAAAACAAAAGGAAGTAATGTCTGTCACCAAAGCTGTTATTAGGGTGCCATTACAGATGGGCTTTCTTCTAACTGAGGCCCATTTATATTTCAGCCAATAGTGTAAACAGTAGGGCTGTCCAAGTTAACGTGATAATAATGCGTAACGCAAATTCGTTTTAACGCCACTAATCTCTTTAACGCATTAATGCAGCTTGTGATTTTAGGTTGTCGCAGGCTCGGTTTTAAAGCCAAAGTGACTGTACTGTCATCATATGAAACTAGAAAACCTAAGAAATCAATACTAGCTTGTCGCGAAGGTGGCTAAATAACGCACCAAACTGACAGGGAAAACTGGCCATTTTCAAAGGGATCCCTTGACCTCTGACCTCAAGATACAGTATGTGAATGAAAGTGGGTTCTGTTGGTACCCATAGAGGATTTCTGCACAATAGTTGTCATTGTTTTGTGTTGTTAATTGATTTCTAATAAAAAATACATACATACATTTGCATAAAGCAACATCTTAGTCCAATCCCATGTTGGTAAGAGTATTAAATACTTGATAAATCTCCCTTTTGAGGTACATTTTGAACAGATAAAAAGGTGTGCGTAATTATGATCAACTATGGACGATCATAAGATTAATAGCGATAAATTATTTTAATCCATTGACAGCCTTAGAAAACACATATGAGAGACTGACAAACTAAAGTGAATAGCAAAATTGTCTCATGTAACTTTTAAACAAAAGCATTAACAACATCTAAAACACTGAAATTCAATGGAAAGCAACCTGATAACAGAGGGTGGTATCAGCATTAAACAATTGCCCTATAATGACCTGACTCGTTGTCACGTCTGTGCTGTTTATCAGTTCATATGCAACTTATTCTGGCTCTCTGACTCTCCGTGTCTCTCTCCATGTCTCCCTCCCTCCCTCCTTCTATCCATACCTCTCTCCATCACTCTCTGACAGACCCGCTAATCACTGAGACCAATGGCTTGGAGTTGATCTGCCCAAATGGAGCTTCACTAGCTAACGTCCCTCCGTCCTACGTCCAGCCCTCCCTCCCCTCCATCTCTCCCTTTATCCGTCCGTTTAGCCAGTATGCATATCCATCAGCTCAGCAGAGCATCGTGGCCAGCAAAGCGAGCCAGATCCCTCACACACTTACACACACACACACACACTCACACACACCAAGAGACGGGGAGGCAGACAGGCCAGGTAAACAAACATCACACAGCCCAATGGTTCATCTAATGTTGCATGACTTGACTGCTAGTGACACACACACACACACACACACACACACACGCACGCACACGCACGCACACACACACACACACACACACACACACACACACACTACTGACAACGAGTCCAGGACCACCTAAAGCCAGAACAAGTTGTGTTTACCAAAGCGGGAGGATGGACAGATGGAGGCAGAGGGGCAAGGGCGGGTCAAAGAGATGTGACAGTGATAGAAGAGAGGTGTATTTAAAAAAAAAAAAGAAATAGAGGGAAAGAAGCGAAGGTGGAAGGAGGTAAAGGGGTGTTTAGGCCCATGCGGATATGGAGAACTAATATGTCCTTTGTATTGTATTTTTTCAAACTTCTTAATCAAACATTTTCTGCATATTTAGGAGCAACTTGTACATTGTGTTTTTATCATTTCCTTCTTTAGCAAAAAACACTGGATTTTATTTTACATAATTTGTTTACCGCTGCTCCCTAATAGTGTTCATTAAATGTAATAACCAGAAAATTAAGTTTATGGCACTGGTGAATCCCCACAAAGATGGCCACTGGTTAACTTAAACCTGTATATGATTTACATTGTGGAAAATTAATAGGAACTTTTATGCATATGGTTTATGTCTACTAAGAAATTTTACGTAAAAAAAAAAAAAAAAAGTAAAAAAACTTTGATGTCAGATTAGTTGTAACTGACTGAGTTAACTCAAAGGGTTTCACATCTATGAGTTTACACTGAATGGTATATGATTTGAGGTAACTACATAAGGCTGACCTGAATACTTCCTAGCTTTCACCACTGTCATGGAAACACATCAAAATCAGTATTTAGTATCTTCTTTTTTAAAATCTTTTGTTACTCTGTACACATACAGTATATACACATATACACGTACAGTATATACACAAGTTTGAGAAGTTTGACAGCTCGTGTTGTCGTTGTCATCTCCCCTCCCACCGCCGTTTTAACGTACAGGCTGTGTAAAGATGCAACAGCAGCGGAGGTTTTTACTCCGACACAATCTGCCACGAAGGAAAACAAACTTTTTCTAGCCGCTGTATACGTATCTGACTGAGATCTATTTCTCTTACCGACTGACTGTGTTGGCCTGTAGGTTTTGGTGATGCAGTCTTTGAATGTATAGCCCGCACTCCCCAACCCAACCACATGCGGCAAAGCTTTGAATACTGCTGAAAATTTGCCCCAAAAACAGTATTCAAGACAACCCTATAACTCAATAAAAGTGATTCATCGTATTCTTCCTGAAAAAAATAACACTCAGATAAAAAGAAAGGTTAGGCAGTTGGGATATATGGAGGGCTGTGAAGATTACAGAACCATGATAGAGATGAGGAGTGAGCGCCAGAGGTTGGAGAGATGGTGGGAGGAAGGCGAAGCAATGGTGAAGTCAAAAGGATGAAGTGAAGTAAAAGCAAAGTTGCTTGGCGAGGTAGGATGGGAGGCTTTGAACCAAGGGCAAAAACAACAAAGCCATTAGAGGGGCTGAGGAGGAATAAAGCAAGATGCCAGGACACATGATCTTCAGCTGGGCCTGGTGTGTGCTAGGAGCCAGGCGAACCAGCGTCTGGGTGGGGACAGGCTAACATCAAGGTTAGCCATGTGTGCTAATGTGGCTGACAAGCGTCCCCTCCATATGCACACTCCGGCTAATGGCAAATGCGTTAGCGCCGCCTATACACACACACACAGACGCGGACACACACACATGGACACACCAACCGTTGTGCCCACCAAATGCCTTTTGCTTGAATTCACATGCAAATTTGTCGCTTGTGTGTGTGTGTGTGTGTGTGTGTGTGTGTGTGTGTGTGTGTGTGTGTGTGTGTGTGTGTGTGTGTGTGTAACGCTCAAGCACTTCGACGGACATGATCTGCCATTAGCATCAAGGCGGATTTCAATAATTCTGGAAAAATACACACAGTCCTGTAATTTTCCCCCCTCTCTCATTTCTCCCTGACGCCGAAGTGTTTGTGTGTGTGTGTGTGTGTGTGTGTGTGTGTGTGTGTGTGTGAACGACACGCATGGAGAGAGAGCGGGGGAGAGCGTCAGAGACGAAGACGGAGAGAGGGGAGGAAGGACAGACAAGGGAAACATTTTGCCTGTCATTGTGTGCAAAAAGCAGAGCGGCAAAACTGATGGTAATTGGGTCTTCGATGGGCTGAAGGAAACCCACCGTAGCATTCTGAAAATGGCCGGCTAATGTGGTTTGAGGGAGGGAGAAAGACGGATTTTGACAGAGTTGGTGACACACACGCACACACACAAACATGCCACACACACACACACACCACGCACGCATGCAGGCCTTTTAGGTTCAAGCCTGATCTACTTTGATCCGGCTTACTGTCAGACAAACAGTTGTGAGGAACTAAGTGCTAGTGGGATTAGTCAATTAACCAAAGAGTCAATTAACACAAAGTTAAGAACGACTTTGACAATCAATTGGTAGTATATCATTCAAGCAAAAATTGCATTGAATACCTTTTGTTTTTGGACAAAACAAGCAGTTTGAAGACGTTATCTTGGCTCTGAAAAGTTCTGGATATCTAGCATTTCAAATGGGTAACAACAGTCCAAATTCAAAACACCGGAGTCGTTGCCGTCCAGTCCTCCGGTGTGACTGATAGCAGTTAGCGCACATTTTCGCAAATTGAGGGTTACCTTCTAGATACGGCTGTGTCAGCCTCTGGCCAGCATTAGTTGGAATTACTTCACCAGCTGCGTGTTTCAAATACTCGCTGCCTTGATAAACCAGCTGCACACGGACCACAGAGAGATGCGCTGAGGTTTTTCAGGTCGGGTAGAATCGAACGTTAACATTATCTCTGTTGATCATCTCATATGCTTGCTTCCATGGCTGCAGAAATGGGCAGTGGACGCCATCACACCAGCAAAATATCAAATAAGATCAAATTGGCTGTTACAATGTTGTCGGAAAAGCCATTATTTCAGTTCAGCAAGTTTCTTTACTCTCTGATGACATATCATGTTAATTTTATGATTTATTACAGTAAATATATTACCTATTAGTCCTTTAAGAGGCTGAATTACTGCCTTTCGGTTTGTAGCAACTTATAATGTAATAACTGTGCATAATGCAATAACTTACATGTAATAAAAGCTCATAATGTAATAATCAGCACATAGGAGGAGAATGGAATTAAAACAATGGAGTATGAAATGGGCAGCTGCATGGTGGTGTAGTGGTTAGCGCTGTCGCCTCACAGCAAGAGGGTCGCAGGTTCGATTCCGGCGTGTGGAATATTGTATTTATTGTTAATTGATCACTCTAAATTGCCCGTAGGTGTGGATGTGAGTGTGAATGGTTGTCTGTCTATATGTTGTCTGTCTCTATGTGCCCTGCGATGGACTGGCGACCTGTCCAGGGTGAACCCCGCCTTTCGCCCAATGCCAGCTGGGACCCCTACCGGGATAAGCGGTTGACGATGAATGATAAATGAATGAGTATGAAATGGGGAAAAAGCTTAATTTTTTTCCAAAATATGTCTTACTTTGAACCGTCCAAAGGACGTGTCAAACCACTATTCATGCCCTCATCCATTGGCTATCTGGCTCAAAAAGCTGCTTGATGCACAAGGAAAAGTCACTAGCGCGTCCAACTACTTTGTACAGCCTCATAATGCTAATGCAGCAGTTTTGGTCTTTCTCAAAAAATGGTACAGAAAGCTCTCTGAACAAGTTTCAAACTCTATTAAAACTGCCAGGCATTGACATGTCAACAGACAGACACAACTCAATCATGATTGACAGTATATTTAGAGGTAAGTCAGGGCTTACAGCTGAGAGAGTGTCAGGGTCAGAATAAGAGGTTCTGATACTAAGGCCTGTATAAGGGCTATCATGAGAGACAGTATCAGTATCTGCATATGGGACTGCACTGAGGCCAGCTTGAGGCTCGATCTCGTGAGATTATAGTTGCCCACGTTTGCATGACGTCAGAGCTTGTTGGGATCAAGTCGAACACAAATCTAACCGGCATGCGTTATGTGGTGATCGCCAGTGATCAGTTCTTCTCAGGCCTGACTCATCTGTCGCCAGCGCAGAGGCGTAAAAATGGCAAACCTATCAGTAAGGAAAATAATCATTAGTTGCAGCCATAGAAAAACTTACCCTCTACTCTGTCGTTCTTGGCGAGGGTCTTGACCAGTGCGATGTATTTACTGGTATCCAGCACTACTGATGAGTCTTTACGACTCCTAAAGAAAGAGACAGAGAGGGCGAGAGACAGGGTAGATTAATGTATTCCATTTAAAGTAATGCCATTAATCTACTGTGCACAGTCCTGGTGGACTTCGTCTGATAAGGTGGTGACTGAAGTGAAAGAAACAAGCGAAGAAGGGAGCGTTACCTGTATTTTAGCCAGTCAACACAGCAGCTGGACCCTGCATTAATGTCTCCCCTAATACCACTCAAGTTAAACTTTAATGGGCTACTACTGGTCGCAGCGCGAGCTTGCGTGCGTGCGTATCCTGCTACACTCACATTTCCCTCTTCAGGTTGAGCGCCTCCTCGCCATTGTCCTGACGGCAGCACAGGTTGATGAGGGAGGCGTAGGCTCCCACTGTCATCTCCTCCTCGTGCTGCTGCTTCAGCTCAAGGGCGCGCTGCAGGTTCTGATCACACAACAAAACTCTCAGGCAGGACTTCACAGACAAAGCAAATGATTTCAAGAAAAAGAAGGGGTTTTGTGAGACTGAAACATCTAAACAAATCCTACCTCCTCAGCACAGAGAGTCTGGATGACATGTTTGAGTACGGTGCTGAAAGGTTGGTTCTCTGCTTTCAGTTCGGCCAGTTTCTTCTCAAGTGCCAACAACTTACCCTCAATTCCCTGATGGAGACAGAGAAGTGTTAAACACATGTACATACACAACCTCATGTGTGTACATGAGCTTGCACTAATAGACACAAAATATGTGTCATGCATGAACACTCATCCCCAGAGAGGAGCTCCATTTTAAGTTCAGAGGACCTATTATGCTTTTGGGCTTTTTGCCTTTCCTTTAGTGTGCTGTATCGTTTTTTGTGCATGTAAAATGTCTGCAAAGACACACAGAAGTCCACACAAAAGAGAGTTACTCTCCCCCACAGAAACAATGTTCCTGAACTGCCTGAGACGCCTTGATTGAAGTCCTGTCTTTTCTTCCATAACGTGATGTTGTCACTAACACATTTGCATAACACCTGCTTAGCAGCTAGTTTGGCACGCCCTCAAACAAACCTAGTTAGAGCAGAGCTGGAGCGGAGTCCAAGGAGTTTGGTTCGGTTGACCAATCACAGCAAACAACTCAAACAGTGCGTTTCAGACAGAGGGTGAAATGCGGTGCTAATTTCCTATGAAAAGATATGTTCGACAACGACGTTTGTTTTTCCATGACTAAGATAATGAGATGGCACAAACGTCATTAAACACGGTGACAAATCATCAAACATGCGATATCACTGACAAAAATGTAGTTAAAAAAAACATAAAAACTTTACCAAAACCCTCTGATTTTGTCACCGTCCACCTTCTCTTACCCTCTCCCTGTTACTCTCTCTCTATAGCTCAAACACACAATGCACTGTGGTGGTGGCGCCCAGTCCATCTCTGTCTTTCTTGTCTCACACCATTCTGACAATTGGGTTATTATAATGCATAAAGTTGGCGGTTTGCGGGTCAGGTTGGGTTCGGGTGGTTGAGTACCGCATATTTTTACATGCTGGGTGGGCGGATTGGCTCTCATAACGGGCCAGTGGGTGTGACTGAACCGAGCATTGTTAATAAACGCAGTCAGTCAGGAGGGCCTGAACTAACTGCAAAGCTGCATTCTTAATCATTCAACCTGTGTTTTTCATTAGACAACGAAAGGATCAAATTTTATAGAAATAAGTTTGACTAAAATGACAGAAATGTTCAATATAATCTGATGCCTAAAAAGAACAATCAAAAAAAATCAAAACACCAAATAAAAGACATAGCAGACAAAATTAACAGAGAAAACACTAAAATTGAGAAGATTGACTAAAATTGAAATACTTTTTGGTGACTAGTAGACTAAAACTATGAAGGATAAAAATGACTATTTTCATTTTAAATAGTTGCCAAAATTAACACTGGTGAAATGAAGTGCTGCAGCATGAAAGTATGAGAAAAATAAAAACATTAAAGCGTGTAAACATGTTCAAGTAGAAGCCTAAAATACAAGTACGGACCTGAAAATAAGCATAATGTACCCTTTAAATTACCCTTAAGATCAAAAATATCTTCTTACAAAATGAAATTATGAGACAAACTGTGATGTTATATTCATTCTTTTTCTGCAAATTAAATTCCAATGTGAATTCAGGCAGTACAAATCTACCAAAAGATATCCATACATATGCATTGAAAATGTCATCTCATAGCATTTTGAACATTTTTCCCTCTTCTTTCATGCTGTCCTACTTACAATGACACGGGGAACAGTGGACACAGAGCCATTGGACACTTGGTCTTTGGGGTCCACCAGAGCTGCCACATCCTGACACAAAAACACAGTTAACATCTGGCATCGACATCATTAGGGTGAGTGTAATAACAGTACAGAAACAGTAGTAAAAAGTAGTACAAATACATCATCATGTTGTGCCTTTTGCTGTTCGACTTTGTCGAACTGGTGCTTTTCTTTACTGTTACTGTCGATGATCTTAAAGTTCTCTGATAAAAGCAAGTAATACTGCATTGGAGTAATGTGAACTATGTCTCAGATCAGGCTCTCTACCTTGATCAGCTCTGGGACGTTGTAGGAATCCAGAAGGTTCTTGATGCCTCTGTAGATGTTTCCTGAAATGATTATGTTCTGCAGAGAAACAAGAGGGAGGAAATCAGCATTATCAGAGCATTGATCAGCACACTATAAGCAACAAGAGCTGTTGCTTTTAGTTCGTTAAAAAGATCAAGCTCTAAAAAGTAGTGAACATAAAGATATGAATATTTTTAAAAGCATTATGTGGGTTAATAGTAATTTAACATCTTTGTTTCAAAGCTGCATTTAGGTGCTGTTGGAAATACTGGCTTTTCAACTGAAGAACAAACAAATGACCAACATGGTCTAAATTTCATTCAGAAAGTAAAATGGTTTTTTTTGTAAGATGTGATTCCTGAGGCCTGTACTACGAAGCAGGATTTGGGGTTAGCGAGGTAACTTCTGGGTTAACCCTTCAGGGTTTTAAGTCCTACAACTGTGGTTCGGTTCTTACCGGGGTAGATCTCCACGGTAACTTATGCTGAACACCTAACCTGCTCCGGAGTACCGTAGGTTATGTTGGAGATAAGAGATAACCTTGTATAAAAGCACCGCCTACTGACCAATCACAGTTCAGTGTGCAGACCATAAAATAATATTACAGAAATAAGTACAACTTAGTCATAATCCAGGATAAAAACAACACAGTTTAAAGTGCCAAATTTTGCCAAACTTGCGTTACTTCCTATGTAATGGGTGATTATAAGATATGAAAGTAAGCCTGCTTATCGCTTTGAATTATGATCTTATGTATATTTTTTATTTACTCCAAAGTGTTTCACACCATCAGGGTCAGGGACGCAGATAAAAGAAGTAAAACACACCGAGCACTTCAATCGCCAGTACTGATTACTGCTGATGAAGGGCTCACTGCAACAAAGTATAGGTCGTTCCTGGATAAAACTTGATCTAGTGCTTATTGATAACTAAGGGCTTCTGAGAAAGATGATGAAAGATGAAGTTTTATGTGCACTGAATAGTTGCCTTTTTACATCTTAGATTATTTTGCGATGTTTCCATGAATGTTCCACATTGG
The DNA here is from genome assembly GCA_947000775.1 of Pterois miles. Classification (NCBI taxonomy): domain Eukaryota; kingdom Metazoa; phylum Chordata; class Actinopteri; order Perciformes; family Scorpaenidae; genus Pterois; species Pterois miles. Next base: position 3,449,733 of record CAMQGK010000256.1, read on the forward strand.
ACCAGGAAACCATTTCACTGAACTCCAAACGACCAGTTAAGACGTGACCTTTAAACCAAACATGATTTAATCATCCACAACATGTCTGGATGTCCCAACTCAAACCTTCACTCTTCAGAAATGGAGCGCAGGGAGGAGGTCATGTGTCCTGTAGTGCGAGTCTGAGTGTGTGTATATCGTGAATAATCCGAGTCTGATTACACAATGCAAATCATCTCAGATCAGATTGTGTAAGCTCCTTTAAAGCAGGAAGGTTATGAATGAACTGGATATGTAGTATATTAGTGTATGAACACATCAGTGTGTGTGTGTGTGTGTACCTGAGCATGTAGTTGACTGAAGTATTTCCGCAGTTTGTCTTCCTGTGACTGCACCTCCCCCTCTGACATAGTGTTGATCACATTGTACAAGAAGAAGGATGCCACTTCTAGAGGGGACACACACACACACACACACACACACACACACACACACACACACACACACACACACACACACACACACACACACACACACACACACACACACACACACACACACACACACACAGTGAGCAGTAGTCTTGGGAATAAATGTCATTTGCCGACGTGTCACTCACTGCATCCATTTGTGCATTTCTACTATTTTTCTGTAACGTCTGCAGTGTGTGTGTTTGTGCTGCTTTTCTGCTGACAGAGGCTGCTTTTGGGCTGGAGTGTGAGTGAATGTGCGGTAGCTGGCAGTGACAGCTTCCCGCTACTTCGACTCACACACACGCAGATGTCGGCCTAATGAGATGTGACATGGATAACAGTCTCCATCGCTCTCACCAGCACAAACACCAGTTCCAGCGCTGGAGACTCTCCGTGACACACGCTGACACGGAGCGACACTAACGCTCCACACATACACACACTCACACACACAGCTAGACTGGGGACACTGCACAGCAGTGACACACACACACACTCACTTGCACACTTTTAACTACTCAGCACTGTGTCAGCAGCCAGGCTCTATATCCTCAGACGGCGAGAGCAGGTCTTTCACTCACTCACTCACTCACTCACTCACGCACACACGCACACACCTGGACATCAACTCACACAGGCTTCATAACAAAAAGACAGCTGGTCAGCAGTATTGTGCTACTGAGACTGAACATACACAGACACACACTTACAGACTAGGCATCTTTCTGTCATCTAAATTAGAGCTGGAAGCTGACTGAGACAGCGGTCTGCAAGTCTGAGTACTGATATGCGATGTATCAGTGGTTCCCAACCTGGGGTCCGGGCTAGGGACGCACCGTTATGGATACTGAATCAGATATTGGGCCGACACGGACTCAAATAGCTGGATCGATTCAGTTCAGTTGTATATACTATTTACAGTAAGCTTTGACCTATTTGTTGCTGCATTAACAAGGTTTACACCTGATTAGTTATGTGTATGTTATGTTGTTATGTTTGAAGATTTTTTTTTACCAAATTGCTGGTTTATTATTTTTCAATCAATCTGCAACCGCTTATACCGTTAAGGGTCACTGGAGCAGATCCCAGCTGACATTGGGTGAAGGCGGTGTACACCCTGGACAGGTGGCCGGTCCATTGCAGGGTTGACACATGGAGACAGACAACCATTTACACTCACATTCACACCTATGGGCAATTTAGAGTCAACAATTAACCTGCATGTCTTAGACTGTGGGAGGAAACCGGAGAACCTGAGAACATACAAAATCCACATAGAAGGGCCCCAAACCAGATTCAAACCTGTGACCCACTTGCTGTGAGGTGACAGTGCTAACCACTACACCACAGTGCAGCCCTTATTATTTATCATTTATTATATCAGGTCAACTGATAAGGGGTGCTGATTTTTTACAGAATCAGGACAGCCTATGGACAATATATTATGCAGATTTCTTTTTTTTTTTTTTTTTTGCCAATATCTTTGGCTGGTTTTCTTTTTAACTCCTCCATCTGATAAAATATAACAGCTTAATAATAACAAATGATACAGAAAATTTCTTCAGTAAACATTTATTGAACAACACTGTCTGTCTCTCTAATCTGCACTTTCTGTGTGCACGGTTTCTCCCAGTTAGGACGTTGTTCTTCTCACACACTCTTGCAAAGGTTCACCCACTGGGCGACATCTACTGAGGGCTGCCTGCAGATGTGCCTGCTTGCTAATCAGCTTAACATGCTCAGGCATCAGCTGAAAATGTATATCTATGTATATATTTTTCACACATTTTGTTTTACAAAGGTTGGAAAGCAATATTTAAGTCAGGCCTGCAAATTTGATAGGTAAATAGAGTGGTTCCCAACCTGGAGTACGGGCCCCCTTAAGGGGCCGCCAAAGATCACAGGAGGTGTGCCAGGATCTGTCTGCTCTGAGGTTGTCAAAATTATATAACAATAAATATAGATGTCATCATTTCAATGTTTATATCTAATCTATATTTGTTGGTGTTTGGCCTTTCAAAAACAACATTTTCTTAATAACTTACTCCGCACACAAAGGGAAGCCCGCACCTGTATTAATGGGGCGGTCTAGCATCAACTTAACAACACCATAAATTACATTTCTTTAACCACAATAAAATAAAGATAAAAATGACGGCATATTCATTCACTGAATCAGCATATTCAAACTGAGGATCTTGTTTAGTTCTGTTTTTGTTTAAGGATGTTAAAGACGGTGTCAGAACATATTGGTGGGGGTGGCTCAGCTTTTCTTAGAAAGCTTAGCTTTTCTTCTTACAAGTGGGGGGGCTTCAA
>CAMQGK010000256.1:3455000-3617500 GCA_947000775.1 Pterois miles
TCAAAGCCAAACAAATCTAGTTTCCATCCAAACAGAAGTTGTAAAGTGAGGACATGGATGACAGGTTGGACCGCCCACACAGGTGACCCTCAGCATCAAGAAAACAAGGTGAAGATCACCTTTTCTCCTCGAGTATTTATTTAAGCTTAATAACTGTGTATTTTGAACTACATTTGAAAAATAACTTGCTATTATTGTTGAATTCATGTTTATTAGATATTAGAGTCGAAGGTAATGTTGCAGACCTTGCTAGCAGCCATTTGTCTGCTGAATTATCAAAAAAGTCATTTCTGCAAATTGTCCTTACTATATTAGGATTGCAATATTTGTCATAAAACACACGATATTTTATATTTTTTTTGTGTATGAAGGCTGACATCTATGGTAACTGTCTAATATTTTCAGGGTATATGACATGAAATCCTGGTATGTATAATGATGCACAAAGCTTGAAGAAAATGAATTTAAAAGTTTTAAGAATATTATAGAAATTAAAAAAGTAAAATGTATGAAATTAACATTTGGTATAAGAACAAGTGATGAATACCATAAAAAATACATATGTTACTGATTAAAATATGTACAACTACATGTGATTTTGTGTACCTGTTTATATGTGTTCCATACTCTGATGGTAAAATTAAAATTCATAGATGCTGAATTATTTAATTAGGGAGAGTCATAAGCGACTGTAGCTGCAGACACACCCATTGGCTGAATGGAGAGTTGAAAGTTAAGCTCAACTGAGTGGATTTTGGCTTTTTTAGTGGAAGAAATAACTTTGGTCCCTGCAGACAAGTCAGCGTTTTTCTCTCTGACTCACCTCCAGCTTCACTCAGGGACCCAAGTGTTTTTTCGTGTGGGTGTGTAGTGTTAAACTTAGTGTAGCGTTAGTGTAAATATTCATAAGCACCCCTTCAACAAAAGCCCACGAGTCAGACCCTGGTCCTAAGGCTAACTCTAAGTGTGTGTCTGAGAGAGAAAGTGAGATCTGTATGGGGGTCCGGGTAAGAGGGGCAGCGGTGGGCATCTGTTAATTTACATATCTCCCACGGTGCTTTGGGGCAAGAACGGAGGGATGACTGCCTCCATATGCATGAGGCAGCCGTGTGTGTGTGTGTGTGTGTGTGTGTGTGTGTGTGTGTGTGTGTGTGTGTGAGATGGAGTGGTTTTCCCTGCAGCTGCCCACACACCACACACAGACACTGTAGATGGTGTGATAGGCTGCACATGTCATAGTCAGAGCATACGCCGCGGTGACCTCCATAGTGCTACAGGCCTCCCTGAAACGCCTGTCAGGAGTTATGCAGCAAAATATGGAGAAATATGGAATATCAAATGACGGAGAACACATTAAGACATAAATAGACGAGGGGCTAATTGACTCACTTTCTGAAGCCCAGGATGAGGCTGCCACGGAAAACACTGAAATCCAATGCAGGGCAGGAGGGATCCGACACTGGAGAACAGAGAGACAGATAGATGAGAGGGAACTGAGGATTGAGCTGTGTGGTTTAGGTGTGATTGTGTCTGGAATATAACCTAGCAACAGAAATCTAAGCTAAAAGACAAAAATCATTCAACTTGAATTATATACACACTCTTCTGGGAGCTGCAGAGTATAACTTGATGCAAGTATCACGCCAAAAGAGAGCAGTGTGTGTCTTTAGACTGGGTATGATGGGCAGTGGTGGGAATCTAATTAACAAATTAAGCGTTTAATCTATAAATTGTCGAAATATAGTGAACATTTTTTGGCCATGACCTGATTCCAGTGCCCATGATCACACCTTTAAATCTGGGTTGTCAATCGATTGAAATATTTAATTGCAATTAATTGCATGATTGTCCATAGTTAATCGTGATTAATCCCAAATTAATTGTATTTAATACTAGTCTGCAAATATGCTGTTTTATGCAAGTGTATGTATAGCTTCATTACTGGGAATCAATTAACAAAACAATGACAAAAATTGTCCAGAAACCCTCACAGGTGCTGCATTTAGCGTAAAAATATGCTCATATCATAACATGGCAAACTGACCAAAAGACAAAATGAAGTGGACAGAATATGAACATGTTAGGGATGTCAATTGATTAAATAGTTGATCACGATAAATCGCAAGTTAATCACATTTTGTATCAAAACGTACCTTAAAGGGAGATTTGTGAAGTATTTAATACTCTTATCAACATGTGAGTGGGCAAATATGCTGCTTTATGCAAATATATATATGTATTATTGGAAATCAATCAATCAACCGCCCTATGCAAATGTATATATACTGTATATTTATTAATGTAAATCAATTAACAACACAGAACAATGTCCAGAAACCCTCACAGGTACTGCATTTATCATGAAAACTATGCTCAAATCATAACATGGTAAACTGCAGCCCAACAGGCAACAATAGCTGTCAGTGTGTCAGAGTGCTGACTTGACTATGACTTGCCCCAAACTGCATGTGATTATCATAAAGTGGGCATGTCAGGGGAGACTAGTGGGTACCCATAGAACCCATTTTCATTCACATATCTTGAGGTCAGAGGTCAAGGGACCCCTTTGAAAATGGCCATGCCAGTTTTTCCTTGCCAAAATTGAACCTCCTTCGTGACAAGCTAGTATGCTGGGGTTGGTACCAAAGGTTTCCTTTGGTTTTCTATCTTCATATGATACATTCACCCTTCACTCTAGCTTTAAACTGAGCCAACTTCAATCGAAACTTATTGGAGAAAGCATTTTGAGGTTGCACTGTGTTTATGGCAATGTTGCAAAGCGAGAAGAAATATATTGAATGTTAAAAAACACTGAAAACTGTCTTTATATGAGAGGGGGGAAATCCACTGGGGACACTCAGAGAGGAAACAGAGCGATGTATGTGAATACCAGAAGTGGATGTTTGAGACTAAAAAGAGATGAAAGACAGAAAACAGGAAGAGTCATCCATTATTGAACAGCCTTCTCTATCCCGTCCCTCTGCCGGTCGAGGCGCCTCTCGTTCTCGCTCTTTACATATTCACACAGACTAATCTCTTAAAAGGCCTGATGAGCGCAGAGGGGTGAGTGGGCAAATGTACAGTGTGTGAGTGTGTGTGTGTTAACGCTGGTCCAATTAGCCCGCAGGCGAAGCAGCGATTTTTATGATGATGGGTGCTCAAGATGCAGCAGAGCTTCTTTGGAGTGTGTGTGTGTGTGTGTGTGTGTGTGTGTGTGTGTGTGTGTGTGTGTGTGTGTGTGTGTGTGTGTGTGTGTGTGTAAGCTTACGTATGGTGTAGACTTCGGCCAGGTTGCTAACAGCCATCGAGCGAATCTCTGAAGAAAAGAGGCCCTCCGACTCCACAGAAATGCCTGCATCCTGAACAGAGAAAATCACTTTTATGTCAGCAAAAACTTTTTAATGCACACTGGGTCACACACACACACACACACACAGACACACACGCACCCGCACACACACCACACACACACACACACACACACACAGACTTGTGGATTACCTTGAGGGCCTGTCGCGCTGCATCTGTGCTGGGGAAGACAGGGAGGATGTAGCTGGATAAAGTCTCAACATCAGGGCACACCTCAAGCTCCTGCATGCCCTTCACCACCTCCAGCACACCTAGGACACACACAAAGTAATCAATATCAACTTTTAGTCCTTGAAAACACAAGTTGCATAGTTAGTGACAGATACAGAGACCGAATAATAATGCCAAAAACAAAAACTAAATATGAGATCAAGCTTTCACATGAATAAACATTTTTTAAGCATTTTTTATTGCCAATTTGTGAACAAGCTGAAAGCCAACCGAAAAAATGAGACCTTCCACAACTTTGTGGGTTTCCTCTATCAGCCTGTAGACTGCTATACTGTAAAGAACCTAGGCCGGGTTTCTAGGAAACTCCAACAGCTGTGCCGTCATGCACGTTAACCATAGTTTACGTTCAGTTAGAAATGGAGAACGCCAACAACCGACCAGCCCCCATCACAACTCCAACTGCGACACAAACTCCACAAGGAAAAAACAAAAGTTATATATAGAAGCCCAAAAAAAATGGTATTCGGACAGCCCTACTTTACAGTATGTCCACGAGTCTATGAGAATGCCAGTTGAAGAAATTTTTGTGGTGACACATTTAATTAAAAAATTGCATCAGTACTCAAAATAAAAATGTGAATATGGGATTCATTTCTTTTATGTGCATCCCAGAGTCAGTTTGGGGAGAACAAACCTTTTGGTTTGGCTGCTTAAATTCAATCACATGCTGCACTTTTAAAGATATGCACACTCACTCACCGTCTTGCACAGGCCTGGAGCTGTGCTGGCATTTTTTAATATGGGTCTAAGAAATGAGCTGGCACAGACTTTCTCTCACCCCTTCAGTTAAATCGTCAGGCACCAACACACACCCACACACACCATCAACAAAATGCTAATGGCTGCTTCCCTCTCCACCTTGGACTGGAGGATACGTGTACATAAACACGCACTCGGCCGCCTGAAGTGGACTCTTGCACCATCACCCTACTCTCCAGCGGAGCCCTGAGGTCCTGCCCCAGGGCGGGGGGCCAAAACAGCCACATGCATATGGATCAGCCATACACGTGCGCGCTCAAAATGCCCGCGAGTGTGTTACGAGTGTGTGCATATGTGGAGAAGGCACTGCAGCACTTTGCATATGTCTGGGAGTGTGCCCATAAAGGACATGGGCCTAAATGAGGACATATACGGGTGCCGGTGTGTGTTGCTATGCGGTTTTAGGTGCATCTATATGCTATATATGACCGCATCCAGTGTACCGATACACCTTGTTCCCATGCGGACTTCAGCAAACTACCCTAAAGTGCTTCCTTGAGTTGACACACTTCAAAATGCTGTATTTACTCTCCACTCAGGTTCTGAAACACACACACACACACACACACAAATAAATATACACGGCTCTGTGTTTCTGCATCCTCTTGGGACGTATGCGTTCACCTGGCAGTCTCTCTCTTTGGCTGAATAAAACATGAGCCCCGGGCTTTTATATGCCATTAAAACCTGCGGCTGGAGCTGCATTATGCCAGGTAAGGCTACCTGAACCACTCCATCCATCCCTCCCTCCCTCCCCTCCATCCATATCACTCATTCATCTGCCCCACTCACTATCCATCTACCCTGCTTTCAAGAAAAAGCAAACAGGCGATCTTCTTCTTTCTTCTCAATGAAGGATCCATCCGTTTTGCCATCCACCCGTCCATTCTTACCCCTTAATCACTTTCATCCAGGCTTTTTTTATGAAAGAAGAGATGGTGCTCCTGCTTTCCTCCTGAATAATCCATAATCAATTTCACGGTGAGCCAGACAGACAGAAAACAAGTGAATGGAGAGCTGGAGGTAGAAATACATAAGCCAGCCTTCTCTCTCTCACGTTTTCCAGCTTGCACACATGAGCTTTCATGATCATCAGCACTTTTTCTGTTGTCCAACGAGCATGTTTGTGTGTTTTTTTTTGTCAAGGCAAGTCTGTGACAAAGAGCTTTTAACCCATTGAACCACAGTTTTCCCTCCCATTATTTATGGGCTTATGGCAAATCACTGCATGTCTTAGCTAAGCAGTAATAAGTAAGTTTTGCCTGAGAATGGCACTCTTCACTTTCTAGGACAAGTCCAGTTGCAGTTTACATCCGTGTCTGTGCACAATGTTCATCATTTTATCCTGTTAGACATTTGACTGAAATTGTCATTAGCATATGAATTCCTAAGCTATGGCCAAAATGTGTTTTGTGCAGTCAAAGTGACCTTTGACCACAAAAATTAAATTAGTTGATCTTGAAGAAATTAGCTCCAACCATTCCAGATGGACGAACGAACCACCTGAAAACATAATGCTTCTGGCTATGGCTGTCACCGGCGTGAAGACATAACAAAAGAGGAAGAAATCTAGCTGCGTGAATTTCAAGGATGGACTTGCATGTACACCTTTCTAGTCTTCCGATCACTCAGACTGCTTTACACTACATGTCAGCATTCACCCGTTTATACACCGATGGCAGGGGCTGCCATGCAAGGTGCCAACCTGCTCATCAGGATCTAATCTGAACAGCCATTCACAAACTGAGGGCACAGCCTTCGGGAGCAATTTGGGGTTCAATATCTTGCTCAAGGACCCTTCAACATGTGGACTAGAAGAGCCATAGATCGAACCGCCGACCTTCCAATTATTAGACAACCAACTCTCCTCTACCTCAAAGACACAGCTGCCCAATCATCGCGACCCAATTCACAATAGGTCTGTGATGTCTTTGTGGTCTTAAGTGACTTGGTTATGTCAGTGAGCAGAGTCGGTGAGATTTCTGGCACAAAATGCTTCTGTCTGGTTCCTCAGGTGAGCTGCGGGAGATTTTATTACGGTCTCAAAATAAATTTGCAGAGTTTTAGTCTTTTAACATTTATATCTGCAGCACACCTTTCAGCCACATGAGGAAGCCTGAATGTTCTGATAATTGTAGCCTGCTTATAATGTTGAAGTAGTGTACATTCAGTTTGTTTCACTGATGAAGAAAAAATGAGAGCCTGTTAACTCCGCTTAAATGCATTTATTTGATGTATCAAACATGGCTGGTTTTTCTATTAAAGACAATAAGGTAAGGTGATCCGGAAATGGCAGTAAAAACGGTCAGGAATCTTCATTTACGCACAAATTTGATTCATGCTATTGTGAATCAGGCCGCAATAGTTTGTCATTTTTAAAAAGTGGATCCCAAAAAAGTTTGGGAAACAGTGCTCTAAAGCATTTCAGCGTCTTTCTACAACTAGTATGTGAAAGTACACGACACTATTCATCCCACATTAAGTTTCCTTAGTCCAGTGATTCTCAAACTGTGGAGAGCATGACCGGGGCAAAATGTGAGTGGAATTCATGGCAGAGCAGTAAACAAATGGGCTCATTATACTATATATCTGTGGTTGTAATGATGTTCACTGAGACAGGTAGACTGTAGGTTTACAGTATAGATATTAGATATAATAGATATTTCACACAGACAAAAAGAACAAAAGATGACGATTCGGAGATGAATGACACAACGTGCTCACCTGACGGTAATCAAAAGAAAATATGATGAAGCTTGGCTGCACCGATTAGTTGGAAGCTGACATCTTAATTATTATTAAAACACACAGCGAGCGACACGGCCGTCCATCATATCAGCAATTACCTCGGTCCTGAGGCCACTAATCAAAATTTGTTAAAAAATATAGATATAGTAATTTCCAAAATTCACATCATGTTTTATTCCAACAAAATATTCTGCTTCAGTCCATATTTTCTGGCATTCAGTCTTTCAAAAACAACAGTTTCAGTGCAGTTAAAAGTGCAGTCTTCTCTACCACACACCTGTAACGGGGCGGTATAGCAACAATCCAAAAGCTCCATAAATTACATTTCTATAAATATAAATACAATGACTGCGGTGGGATGAGGAGAGACCTGTGTGTATTTTACGTCTCTGGCAGCTGACAGTATGAGATCCAACAAATGGAGAAGACATTTAGAAAAATGACATCCCAGTCAAATGTCTTTTCTCACAGCTGTAAAAGTGGGAGGGAGCGTGGAAATGTTTCTTCCACTAAAGGGGGAACGAAAGGAAAAAAAACAACAAAAATAACTTCCTGGATGAAACTGAAACGACAGTGAACCTGTCAAAATGTGGACAAATACACCAAAAAAGAGCTGAGAATAAATGAGAAAAACAGCAAAGACACAACACAATATAATATGTGATATTATGCAGTGTCATTTGTACTGTTCTCCCTTCAGGTCTTTTACTTTTCACTTCATAATCCTCATATGGTAGTAACCCTTTTTGCCTTCGCCCCTGTCTGAACAATTTAAATAAAGATTTGGCATAGAGTAGAGGCCTCTCCAGGTTGGTCAGCATAAAGCGTGACATACCGCCCGGGCAAGAAGTATCAAAGTAGTGAGTTAAGCATGGCAGTGGTCACAAGATATCATCATCAGATTCATGTCTGCAGGTTAACTGTCACAGACGAGAAGTGAGGATGGAGAAAAGAGAGGAAAAGAGGAGTGGAGCGAACCGGTCGCTGTCATCTCCTGCCGTCCTTGGACATGAGTACCTGTCACTTCTCCTTTTCTTTCTCCTCCAACACCATCTGTCTCGCCATCTCTCCGCGTCCATGACTCTCTAAAGGTAGACGCCGCTTGCTGCGAGGCATTGAAGGGGTTGTTGTTTGAGAACAGAGGAGGGAAGAAAATTTCCATTTTATGAGCACAATTTCATCCTCGCTCGCTTCATTTTGTTTTCTTTTCATGAAGGTGATGCTCGGCTCTCGTCCCACCAATTAACTCAGCTAGAGTTCATGGAGGACTGCATTACAGATTGCTGTGATGGTGCTTCTTTAATGCAGCCCACTCGACTTGACAGATAGAGCTGCGTTAAAGAAAGAGCTGAAGATGAGGTCACATAAATAGAGTCAGGTGTGGGTGGGGAGGGGGCGGCCAGGAAGGATAGCAGACTAAACAAGGGAGCCTTTACATCTCTCGTCGCCCAAAACAGGCCAGAAACACTCCCCTCCTCTGCATTTTTTCCTCTCTCTTCCCTCCTCTTGCTCCGCCATGTCAGAAGTGATAAGAGCATGCTGCGTCGCGAGGACTGACAAGCGGTGACTAGCTGGCGGCAGGTGGGAAGTATGGCCCAGCATATGCTTCCTCTAAACCCGCCAAATCCACACCTCATCAAAATGCAAAGGGATTTTTTTCCCCCCCACCCTCTTCCTCCACATCCCTCCCCACCGTTGCTCTCCTGCAACTCTACCGCTCTGGCCTCTCTGCCCGCTAGTGACACCTGTGGACAAAAAGTGACACGGCGCTTAATATTTCATGGGCCGTGCACAGTGGGGCGCGTAATCCAAAGTGAATTCCCTCAGAGCGCTTGCATTTACATGAAATCAAGTCACTCCTCATCAGTCACATCACCTGCACTGCCCCCCCCGAAAGCCTCCCCCCTCCCTCACTGCCAAATGTGGACACACACACACACACACCTCCTGCAGCCAATGAGAGAGCAAGACGGGGGGAGAAAGAGAGAGGCTGCATCATTCATGAGGGTTAAGGCTAACACCATCGGAAATGAGCCGGTGTGTTAGAAAAAGAGAAGTTTCTCCACTTTCCTTCCTCCCTTCCTTCATTCCTTCCGCACTGTGAGAACTAAATGGATGCAGTCTGATGTGTTTTGTGTGGCTTTGAGACTGGGGAATTTAAGCAAGAGTATGTGTCTACGTGTGTGGTTAAACTCATGTCTCGGCCTCTTCTTCATGCTGCCAAGCGAGGCGCTGAGGCATCTCGCCATTCAAGCTGAGAATGCGTCTGGACCGCACACATGAAGTCAATCTGCACCGTCGCCACGCTGATCTGACCAGTTTCTCCTCCCTGCCAGCTCAAATGCTGTCAATTAGCTGACAGGGGAAAAAGCGCATCATTTATTAATTGCTCTAAAAAACCCCAAAGAGAGAGCCAGGGCTCAGCATAAATAAAGCACTTAAAAGCCAATCCGCTGCTGAACGCATTTGACAGGGTACGTTCATAATGAGTTGTGCATTCTGACAAGTCCTCTAATGCCGGCTATCTGTCACTGAGACGATTTCCCCCACAAGCTCGTCACTGACAAAAACAAGGGAAGGAAAATAACCATTTCCTTCGGCAGAGACAGAAATATTCCACTAAACTGCTCACGTTGAGCCATTAAACTGTTCAAAGTGACAGACAAACTTTCAGACATCAATACCAGTTTCCCACAAAGTGGTGGACAAGTGTCCGACATGAGCTGAAGGCTCAGTAGAAAAGGACTGCCTCATGTCCAGCCACAAACTCAACGCAGATAATGGGACGAGATCATGTGCCCAACATGTACATGAACTGTGCTCTCCTCCAGTCAAAAGATTGGGAAACATGAATTCATAAAAGCTGTTGTCCCCATTATTTCCAACACAGTCTCGCTGCAGTTCCTGACATACTTGCAAAATCTGATTTCTGTAATTAAACACTAATTTCTCTTTTATTCATGACGCTCGGTGCGACTTACAGCAATGTATTATTCATGCTTCCTATGGATGTCCAGCAACATCTAACTGATGTGTCACAGCAACAAACTAGGAAAAGATCATGGTTTGGGTTAACATAACGTACAGGAGTCATGCAACAAATAAATTAACTGTGACTTCTGGTTTCACATAGGACATACAGTGATCTCCTGGGCAAAAGTTGTGTTTTTTGACCCATCCATCCACCCTGACCTCCTCCCTACTCACTGCTCTTCATACTTCTGAGTTCACAATTTACGTGGTTTACATACAAATTGATTTCATGCTGGCCATCGCGGGAAAAATGACATACTCGTGGCTACGTACATCAATACATTCAATTTTGTGACTATTTCACAAACTGCTGTGCGACTGGGCTGTTATTTCATCTTGTAATATCAGCCATTTTAAAGAAACAACAGAAATTTAAATCTTGTTATGCGGCCACTTCAGTTTGTGTGATTGCATATTGATGCTACTGATCTTTCAACTCAAAATGGGGAGACATTTAACTAGAGCTCTTAATCAATTAGTCAACTAATCGGTTTGGTCTTAGTCAACTAAGAGCGTTTTCACAAGTCTTGGTACGTGCTCTATTTAGTCTGGTTCGGTTTGGTGCACAAATTAAAGCAGAGCCGTACCAGAGTTTGATTAAATGGGATTAAATGTTGGCTTGTGAAAGTGCCCTGTGATTTATTTAGTCATTGTTATGCTTTTTTCATGCTGAATTACTTATTTCCAAGAAACTTATGAGCACATCTCTGGTAAAAAAGATTTAAAGCAGTGCTTTTGTGTGATTCTTTATGGAGAAATTCAGTTTCAAAGATCTGTCGATTAAATCAACTAATCGATAAATCGGCAAAATCGGATGAGTGACAGACAACTAAGAATTTCTCTGCTTGAGGACAGCCCAAGATTTAATACCAGGAATGAGGGACGGAGGAAGATTTAGGTGAAGAACTGAGCTGAGAAAAGTTTGGTTTGAAGGATTTGAGATCAGCCACTGAAGCAAAATGACCTCTGACCCTTCAGCCTCAGGCCTGTATATGCATCCATGTATGTGTGTTTGCTTGTGCTTCAGGCTACTGAGCCCCCCAGTGTCCCCGTCATGGGGCAAAGGTCACCAGATTAACCATTCTTACACACTGTGCACCACTTTCTTCTTTCAGCAGCTTCTGCACGGTTGATACAGTGTCGCCTATAACATAGACACTTTATGCAGGAAGTGGTATACTACCACATTTACTGTGAGACTTAATGACAAATTACTTTTGTTGGTGAGACACTAGCATCTACATTATCTTAACTGTAATCTATTCATATGAATATGATGAGAATTTGGAGATCAGGAGGAGGAATAAAAATGACATTCATGGTGCACTTTCTGAATGTCAGGGTGTCTTTTTGACTCATTAAGTGGCAGACACGGGGACGTCTAAACTTTGCGATCTATTCCTAGAGCTCTCCAGAGAAACCTGCAAGTGTGTGTTTCTGTGTAAGCATGTATGTATGTGTTGTTTCATCTCTTCCTGTCCTAACTCTCTCTCACGCAGGGATCAGAGCTCTTTGCCCTTGACTGCCCAAGCCCAGTGAAATCTGTCCCACTTGGACCACTCTATAGAGCATTAATATTTGAGCGAAACACTCCTTTAAAAGCTCTTTCTGGTACGAAAGACTAAGGAAGTCATAATCCCCTCTACACCACAAAAATAACACACATGCCCAATATCATGCTCACCAAAAAAAGAAAAACATCTTTTTTTTCCTACATGGGGCTCCATTGCGAACATTAAGTTGTCACATACAGATGAGGTTTTTCATAAGAGGCTGAAGTGGCTTCAGGATCCAACTAAAACTCACCATGTTCACTTTCAAGATCTACTGTCAAGATCTACTGGTCTCTCTGAAGCGACTGCCTTCCAAGTGAAAGCTTCAGCACAGCACAGAAGGTATGAAGTAGGGCAGTCAAAGTTAACGCAATAATAGCAGGTTAACGCAAATTTAACACCATTAATTTCTTTAACACAACTTGAAAGAAAAGTAAAGATACTGGTATTATATGAAACTAAAAACATTTGTATAAAGCAACATATTTGCCCACTCCCATGTTGATAAGAGTATTAAATACTTGACAAATCTCCCTTTAAGGTACACGTTGAACAGATAAATGTGGGAATCGTAATTAACTAGTTTAATCGACTGACAGCCCTAACATGAAGCAATTAATTTGAAACCTGAATAGTAAAAAATGCTTCATGGTTTGGTTTTATTTCTATTAAAGCTAGGATTGGTAGTATTGCCCAAAAACATTTTGCTATAAATTATTTGTTGAAACTGTCCCAACAGCAATCAATAAAGCAAATGCTCTGACAAAAAAAGAGAAAAAAAAAAGCATGCATCTGTGGCTGTCGTAGGACAGTGATCAGCCTGTCCAATCATTTCATTTGGCCAGAATGAAGGAGGGAGGCCTGAAGGGACAGACTGTCAGTGTTGCAGACTTGGCGACTTTCTCTCTAGATTTAGGGACTTTTGGAGGTAGTGCTGCTGGCTACTTTACTAAGAGTTGGGTTAGAGTTTTAGGTTGGATCATTTTTAAAATCTAGTCTACTCTTCCTAGTTTCTCAACATTACCAACCCACAAACAACAGACTTTTTTGGGAAATTTGGGGTGATAATCATATATGAGAAAGAAGGAATTTAATCCTTATATTTAAGGAGTGAATCAAAAAGAAAAACAAACAGTTCCCAGCTATTCAACAAAAATCCACAAAAAAGTGGAAATGTTGAAATTATTCCTGTAGTGGACCTGCAGGATCAATATCAAAAATCAGCACATTAAGCCTCGTTATGAATTAAAAAGTGGTGTGTGTGTGTGTGTGTGTGTGTGTGTGTGTGTGTGTGTGTGTGTGTGTGTGTGTGTGTGTGTGTGTGTGTGTGTGTGTGTGTGCATACCAGCTGTGTTGCTGTCTTTCAAATGCTGGGTGAGGAGGGGCCAAAAGTAGTGTGGTCTTATGGGTAAGCCCTGCTCCTTCATCATCTTCATCAGCTCTAAAGACGTACCTGCGAGAAATAAAAATAATAATAATTCAGTTCAATGACTTTCCCAGTTTCCCCATTACTGCAGTAACCTGACACCACATGCAGCTATCCGTTACAGAGGTTAATGCCTTAAAGCGGCAGTAAGCAGAATGGTTTTGGCACCATTGGGCAAAAACTCCATAATAACCTTTCAGCATATTGTCATTGAAGTGTTCTGAGAGAAAACTAGACTTCTTCACCTCCTCATGGCTCTGTTTTCAGGCTTTAAAAAATATAGCCTGTGACGGGAGTCTTTGGCCAATCACAGGTCATTTCAGAGAGAGAGAGAGCATTCCTATTGGCTGTTCAATCAATGGAGGCAGCTGTCGATCACTCACAAACTCCGATCAAACGGTCAAACTAGGCAGCGCTGATCAAACATGAATCAATATTCTGTTACTGTAATGTCTATGTCTCACCTAAACTGGTTTCAGAAACATCTTTTAGTGTGCTGTTTAGCTGTAAAATAAAGTTTGACTGGTGAACTGGCTGAACACTACAAGATGATTCTGAAAACATTTTATGCAAGAAATAGTCATTACAGTAACAGAATATTCATTCATATTTAATCAGCACTGCTTAGTTTGACTGTTTGAACAGTTCGTGAGTGACTGACAGATGCTCAGAGACGGCAGGCTCCAGATCAGCTCTGATTGGTTGTTTTCCTCCAGTCTGTGAAATCTTGCAGACGCCATCAGGAGCACTGATTACTTATCTTGTGCACTATTGTCAGGATATAGTCACTGTTTCATAAAAATAACTTTTTTCTAAATCATATTTGCACCAATCTTGTCTGTGCTGCTTTAATATTCACAATTCACCAAATCCACATAGATGACTGTGTGTGTATAGTGAGTGAAGACACATCTGTGTGCAAGTGGGAGTCTTTCTAAATATATTTTAACAAAGTTATATGTTGTACCAGTCTTCTTGGCCTCCAGAGCACAGGACAGAGTGAAGCTGAGTGCCGCAGTGTGCAGGTTTGACTCCTGGAGCTCTTTGCAATAGTTGCCGATCTTCTCCAGTGACTGCAGTGCAAAGACGTCAACAATTACATTTAAACATCAAAATGATTACTCAACATCTACTGTAATAGGACTAGGTTAGGTGAGCGATGGATGTACCGTGTCCATGTTGACGCAGTGTCTGAGGAAAAAGTTGCCCAGGTTGGCGGAGTCAGAGCCGAAGCTTTCAGACTGCAGCGTGGGGAAGGTCTTCAGGATGTGGAAAGCCGTGTCCTCCTGGCTCTGGGTGATGAGGCTCAGGCACAAGTTCATGGCATCTACAGAAAGAACAACAAATACTGCTCAGCCTCTTAACATGGTCAAGATGATTACAAATACAACTGATCAGTCAACAGTCTGTCATGACATTACTTTAGCTGCTGAAGACACAGTGATGTGGAGAAGCATCAGGTGTGTGTGTGTGTGTGTGTGTGTGTGTGTGTGTGTGTGTGTGTGTGTGTGTGTGTGTGTGTGTGTGTGTGTGTGTGTGTGTGTACCTGGAACATAGCCCCTCTCATGCCTCAAGCGCTCAACCATCTCTGGGATGTGCTGCTGGTGTCCAGTCTTGGAAAGAGTGAAGATGATCTCCATGATGTCCCTGTCCATCAGACTGCAGTCTGCACTCTCTGCTGCCTCCATGGTCTGACACATAGCGAGAGACGAGGAGGAGGAGGGGCGGGGGAACAGAAAGGATGAAGGGAACAAAGAAAGAGTGAGTTTGGGAAGCAGGGAGGCTATAACCTCTTACCTCCTGGTTTGTTACACAGAACCATCTGAGAAGCTGTTTGAAAAAGGGCAGGCACCAGGAAAAAAAAATATATATATGGCAGGGGATGGGATGAACCATCTTCCAATCAAACTCTTGTTGAAACCAGTTGGGAGAATAGCGAAAATATCTTTTCCATTGAGCAAAGCCTTCAGTGCAGTACTTTTCTCTTCTTTCAACGAAGAAATACTCTCCACTTAGATATAATGCTACTGAAGCATCTACACCACGTGTCAAACTCAAGGCCCGTGGGCCAAATTAGGCCCAGCACCTCATTTTATGTGGCCCGCGAGGGCTTGCAAAGAATATATTATGCTTATCATACAATTCTAAGCTGCATTACAGAATTATGGTGTCCTTAAACTGCATGTCCCACAATGCATCTCAATTTTGTTACATGCGCACTGAAGCATCTCAGTATCACTGGTTTCCAGCAGCTGTGATCTAGCCGAGTGATGGGTCATAAAAAAAAAAAAAAAAAAAAAAAAAAAAAAGAATTGTACCAAAATGTCCACGAAAGGAAAAGTTGATGCAGTTTGTGCTTAATGGAGACAAGTCGTTTGTCTTCTTTGCTACGAGGCAGCGGCAAAACTCTGTCACACCACTGTCATCTACCACACATGATCTCAGCAGATCAGCTGTTGGAACACAAACAATGTATATGCCACAGACTGCATGTTAGATCAGAGCACATTGATTTGTTGTACTATAGTTCTGCCCCTCTCAACTCCACCACAAAGTGAATGCAATAAATTGTGTTTGATAATATTTGTGTGATGGTAATTATTATTCACTTAAAAATTATTTTGATCTTCGATAAATGAGTAATGATGGTTTCTTAATCTCATAAATTCATGGGATTTATGTTATAATAACCCACAGAAATGTGAGTATGTGCCCACATACATTATTTTTATGTCTACGTTCATCCACATATATTGATGCACAAGCATGTGTTTTTGTTACTGAACTCATTTTTTAAATAAATTGTACAATATTTCTGCTTGCAATTATTTTTCCTAGACTTCTGCTTTCAGAGCTAGTTATCAATTTAATCATTACTAAAACTGATAATAATCAAATCCAAAGGCAATTTTGTAATAAGATCAGTAGATATATTTTTATAGTCTTACAATTACAACCAGCCCTTTGAGGGCAACCTTAACGCTGATGAAATTGAGTTTGACACCGCTGATCTATGCTAACGTCTTCAGAAGCCACTAGAGATGGTCAGTACTGTACTGTCGAACACAAACGCATTACTTGAAGCCTGACAAGATGAATTTTTTGTGATATGTGATCCTGCGAAGTGATCTTAAGACACTGCAAGAATCCATCTGCCATGCAAGGGCGTAAGGGAGGATAGAGAGCAACCCCGAAACAGAAGGAGATGAGGGAAGGGAGAAGAGAAAGAAGAGAGATGGGGTGGGGGTTCAGGACTGTCTTGACAACCATCTGAATAAACATTCACCTTTTTCAGACTCTCCAGGTCTCCCTTCTCAGCGTAGGCATTAAGCAGCGATAGGTAAGTGTCAGGACCCGGTTCAATTCCTGCTCCCTGCATCACAGTCAGGATGTTCTTAGCGCTCTCGATGTCCCTGCACAGTGACAGATGACAGCTGGTTTAAAATTGTACAATTTCAACACCAACACTTCTTGTGAGCCATTAAATACCGCGGCACTCACCCTGCACGAGCATGGCCAGTCACCAGGGAGTTGAAAACCGCTTCAGTGATGGGTAAGTCTTTGCTCTTCATGAAACCCAGTATGGTGCTGAGAAAATAGAGATGAACGTTAAAACCAGTGGATTAGCTGCGGGTCTGAAAAGTGAAGGCAATGTGGAAGTGTATTTAACCTGCATTCTTTCTAATAGCCAGCAGGGAGCAACTTCTCTGGTTGCAAAAAGAAGTCTGATTGTATAGAAGTCTATGAGAAAATGAGCTCCTGACTTCTCACTTGATTTATATTACCTCAGTAAACATTCTAAACATGAGTTTATGGTATCAATCGCTAGTCTCAAGTCTTCTTCAATACAGCATGATGTTCATTTTGTACATTATGCTCCCATTTAGAGTGAAGTAGATCATAAAGCAGGGGATTTTTAAGGGCGTGGCTACCTTGTGATTGGCAGGTTGTACAGTCTGAGCCTTGTCCCTTTCAGAGTGTATTTAAACTTCCTTAAAGTTAATTTTAACCTTTTTGTCACCTAAAAATGTCTTACAAGGAGTTTAGTTGGACTTAGCTCCACCATCTTGGGTCATTTCTAGTTGCAAAAAAGCAAAGTGGCAATAGACAAATACCAAGATAGTGACAGCTAAAATACCGAACTTGAGGCTTCAAAACATTAGCCCACAAGCCAAAGGGTGACGTCACGGTGACTACGTCCACTTCTTATATACAGTCTATGGTTAAAATGGAAAGCACAATAAGCCTGACAGAAACTTCTTAGGACAATGCTGTTTTGAAATTATCTGTCAAGTATCAGAGGTAAGAGCAGAACTTGAAATTGGTTGGCTCATGGCAGAACAGAGTTTGCTCACCTGGCTCCCTCAATATCTCCATTCTGGCAGTATGCGGCAATGAGTCTCTGGTAGGTAACCTGTACACATCAGGAAAAAGGAAATCAGGCAGAGCTTGAAATCACCAAATATACAGGAATTGTTGAAACATTGAATTGAACATTGAATTGCTGAGTGCAAAAGTGCTGCTCTATTCCAGTCTTTTTAAAAGCACTACGAGGAATTAAAGGGTAGCATTTGTATCTTTCAATATGGACCCTAGTTTCCCATGTTTTGTGCCTAAGTGACTAATAGGGATAACAATTTCTGATTGGTCCAGTATTGAGGGAGAATGCTACAGACGGCAGCTGCGAAACAAACTGAAAGGGTAGCAGTGAGCAGCATCAATGCAACGTTGCGTCCACTAATAGTGTTTGGCACTAAAGTTCCACCATGGATATATTCATTATTTCACTTCTGTCTTCTGGCAATACGTCACCTTGCCAAGGAGACCTCTCCTTGAGCGGGACAAGCACTGACTGTGGACGTAAATAATGCTGCCAACTGGCCCCAACAGCACCATATTGCACCTGTGATCAGCTGATCTGTCTACAGCTCCAGTCTCCCTCAATACAGGACCAATTTCAGAAATTATAGTCGCTATAAGTCAGTTAGACACATGTGGAATAGGGGTACAGGTTAAAAAATACTGAAGTTACCCTTTAGTTTGCATAATCAACTGCAATACACTGCATAGCAACCAAAATCTTCATAGACATGTCTGTTTCTCTATGTCACCATGTGTTTCCTGCCATAACTGTACTCTGCAGTGCAGTGCTTACTCTGTTGGGCTGGATGTTAGCTGCCTCCATCTTTGCCAGGAAGTCAGTGGGGGAGAACTTGAACTCATTCTGCAGGTAAACCTTCAGCAAAGCGTTGTAGTGACTAACATCATACTGTGCACCTGAGGAAAACAATGGGCAAATCAATAAAATCAACATAACAACAACATCTACAACATACAGTCACTTTTAGCATAATTTTTCTCAATTCACGTCCAGGCTAACAGTGAGTCAAAGACTCTTCTAACAGCCGGGACACACTGGACTCGTGAGCAGTGCGCATGTGTTGCGGAACCTCTGCTTTTTATTTTTCGCCACCCGTGTTAACACGTTAGCGCAGCCACACAGCCCACGTTAGCAGTGTGGCTCAGGCGTAACTCGGCTACATGTCAGTGGCATCTCATGTAGAGATTTGAGGTCTCGCCTATTTTAACTGCGAGCCACAGCAAGACAGTGAGAAATGCAGACAGCAGTCAGTGGATATGTTCTTTTGACAGTATACTGACATCATACCATCAACATTACTACAATTACAATGTTTACAGAGAAAATGTCACAGATATTAAAGATTTAGTAACATTTTTAACTCAACACTTCCTGTTTCTGTTTCAAAATAAAAGCCCTCAAGCATTTTTTCTGTGGATTTGTTTGGGGGGGAGTAGCTCAGTTGTAGGGGGTTGGGTTGGGGAACGGGGGGGCACCGGGTTAAATCCCCCCAAGGGAAAAAAAAAGAGGGGGAAATGGGAGGGGGGGGGGGGCAATTTACCTTTTGGGGACGCGGGGGGGCCCCCTGGAGAAAAAAAAAAAACCCCAAATGGGCGGGGGGGTTGTTAGGGGCCCCCCCCCTCAAATATATATTTCTTAATATATGTGTGTGTGTTTTTTTTTGTTAAATATATATAAAAAAAAAAAAAAAAAAAAAAATTTCCCCCCCTGGGAAAAAAAAAAAAAAAGATTTTTTTTTTTTTTTTCTTCTCCCCCTTAACACAAGGCTTTTATTCTGAAATACTAGCAGGATGTGTTTGGAAAATGCTGTGACTTGCACAGTTCCATAAATGATCATGATGAGTACCTGCTTTTAATTGTGGATTATTACTATTATTTACAAATGAGCACACATTTCTTAACCTTTTTTCTCTCTAACATAAATATAAATGACATTTATAATGAGATGAAACGGCCATTATGAAAAGCAAACAATGTAGAAAGAAACAGCTGACAGCAGCAGCGCAGTAGCAGAAACATTGCCGCTGTGGACATCACATGCATAACAGTTCAGCGAGGCAGCCTCAACCTGCTGCTCATGCGTGGTTAAAGACTTGACCATAAGGTCAGCAGCAGTGAACACCAAGATAGTACACTGGATAATAAGATGATTTGGTTGTTGCCATTGGTGCGGGCTCTTACCCAACTGCTGCAGCTTCTCCCACACACGGTGTGCTAGCTCAGTGCGCTCCTCCAGGGGCACCTCTGGCAGCAGCGACCCACAGCTACGCAGCAGCAACAAGGCCTGGTTACTGCTGGGATAACCTGCAGAGAGACAAAGACACAAAGTGAGGATGGAGGGGGGAAGAAAAAAAGGCAACAAAAGCAAAGGGTTAGTCACTCTAAGAATAAACATAGGGCACACTATACTGTCTATTATAGCTTCATATAGCTCATGTTCATCCAGGCATGAGGAGTCTGCCTGGATGGGATGATTGACGGGAAGGATTATGATGGAATATGACAACAATAATATCAAAGAGGCCTTTTCTTTACCATTAATTCATCCACAACAATGATGGTGTAAGTACCACGTACCAACCAGATGCATTGGACAGTAACTATATTCACAGTGAAGAATGCACTTGCCAATAAGAAAATTCAAACAAGAATTATAGTTGCTGCACAGCTGAAGAAGAAAAAGGAGGAGGAAGACAAATGAGAAGTACAGGAGGGTCCATCATCATTAAACCTTTAAGGCATTTGCATGTTTGTGCTGCCTTGATCAGGTCAAACTCACAACCTCAGACAGCAAGGGCAAGTCACTCTCTTGGAAAGTGTCAAAAATTCAGTTTTTCGAGACAAAACGACATGCGTACTTCATCTAGACAACACAGAGATGCCTGTAATTTATTCTGACAAAGACTGATTGCTCCATAAGTGACAAACAGATGTTTAAAAATACTTTATTTCCATTGACTGCACTGGTTCATATGAGGATTTGCCCTACATCTACAACAACCTGAAAATGTCCTCTATTTTCATCAACACCGGAGCTTTATTTAGTAAGAATTTGCTAGTTGTGTGTAGTGCTGGTCACACTAAAACATTCTGATGCACTGTGGGCTCAGTTTTTGACAATTTTAAAA
Organism: Pterois miles; assembly: GCA_947000775.1. Classification (NCBI taxonomy): domain Eukaryota; kingdom Metazoa; phylum Chordata; class Actinopteri; order Perciformes; family Scorpaenidae; genus Pterois; species Pterois miles. The sequence goes on from CAMQGK010000256.1 coordinate 3,475,629, forward strand.
TCTGGCTGGATCTTTTGTGGAGGACAGTCACAAAAATGCAGAGTAGCAAATTTGGTGTCAACAGAGTGAAAATGTGGGAGGAGATACATTTAACGAGTTTTACAGTTTTGGATATTAAACAGAGTGATGGGCTTCATAATTCCTGCCTGGCTGTAGCATATGAACATCCCTGGTTACTTGGGCCTACATAGTTGTAGCATGTACGACTGATTTGTTACAAATTTTCAACATTTAGACCACCATCAAGACAATTAGCTCTTCAATGTCAGTTGAGGAAATTTAGCATAGGACTGGACCTATGTGTAAAGTCTGGCTTATTTTCATGCATGGGAAGGCAGATTTCATAGACAGAAGAAGGAGAACAAGAAAAAGAACAACAACAAGAAGAACAGAAACAAGAATACTGTCAAAAACAAGATCGGATGGTAAGACAATTAAAAAGGGCCACTGCAAAAAGAAGAAGTGGCCTTCAGGAAAAGTTAGGCTGAGGTATCAGCAGTCTGATTACATGGTTTTTATAACAATGAACTGCCTCTGCCTCCATCTGACCTCCCCGTGACCACTGTTCTGGCTGCCTACCTGTCCTGCTGATATCATGGAAGATGCGGAGCAGCAGGGTCTTGGTGATGCGACCGGTTCTCCTCACAGAGCTGTCCAGCTTGGCCAGAGCCCAGTCGAACTGCTGCGCCTGTTTGGACCGCACCACGGTGCTGGCCTCATCCTTCTGCTCTGTGGCCACGGCATAATGACGCACACACCCCACTGCATATGGCAACACACGACTGTGGAGGATTAGATGGTGACAACAGAGGGGGAGAGAGATGGATGGATGGATGGAAAGAGACAGGACAGAAGGAACAAAAACAGTCAGATGAATAAAGTGGGTGAAGAACAGACAAATAATCATAATTCGGTGTATGAATGAAGCATAAGCCATTTATCAGTGCTATCCCAAACTGTGTGAATAGCACAGGATGTATTGAGACAGCAGTAACACAGATACATCTCTGGATGCTCTGCCTGCTTAAAGGCCGGTTGTAGTTTTGTTAAGTATGACCTTGAAACAAAAAGCCCCAGCAGAGTAACCCATGTTTGTCATCCATTACCTTTTAAATCAGCTTAGGTCAATGTTTCTCTACTACTTCATGATAAAATGCTAAATGACAAATTGGACAATAACTTATCTCCATCAATTAAGCTGCAGCATGTCAACATGCATTGCTGCAGGTCTCCACAGATGGGTGTTCTGCTAAACGCAATCATTTAGCTATTAAAACGTATAGGAATAAACGTTTTACTAATAGTTACATTATGATTACGAACCAAGCTAGTCATTAGCTTAATTATGAGACTGTAAGCATGGCTACGTTACACAACGTCCCATCATCACCTTGTGTAAAACCGGAGCCATGTTTACCTAAAAGCTAACCAAGCTATTAGCTAACTTATTTTTACATAACGCTACATATGTCAGCGCCCCATATTCAATACTGCAGGTTGTATTAGTGTGGATATTTGTGTATCTGGCTGTCATTGAGCCTCAATGACGTCCCTGCTTCACGCTCACGCGTGGATCTCAGCTACACCGTCTAACTGCGTGATACCTGGCCGCGTTTCCCGAAGCAGGGCTAATTTGTCGCGAACACACGCCGGTCCTTCTGCCGCCGAGAGCTCCGCTGTACAGCCGACCGAGCGGCGGCCCATTTGTTTTGGTCCTTGTGATCTGAAGCAAGCCAGAAGGCGAAAACTTGAGTAACCGGGCTGATCTCAAGAGCGCAGCCATGTTTTCTGTCGCACAGTGGAAGGGCATCCGCATCACGTGACCAATCATGTTAACGCAAAGCATCGCGAGGTCATCGACTGAACGTCACTTTCTTTACAGTGATGGAAAAATGACTCATATTTTACATAACTTATACAAATACTTTGTTCTGCATCAACAATATTACTTCAATGAAAAACAGAAGTATTGCCATCAAAATATACTTTAAGTACCAAAAGTACAAATTATCGAGGACGGAAACCTCTTAAAAATTAATTATGTTAATAAATAAATATTCCATTAAAGTTAACAGAAATGACATTAAAAATAAATTTAGGCATTAATTGATTTATGTGAGGTAAACTGATATTTCTCTTTTTATTCATTTATTTACCTTTGTACTAATTCCCCTATTTATTCACTTGTCTGTTTAATTTCCACTTTTATGTATTTATTTTTATTTGTGATGAGGGGGCTGTCACTCAACATGTCTCATAGCCCCCTCATTTGCATAATAAGGCAGAGAGGCATTAAAAAATGTAAAATGTGTTAGGAAATGTATACACTCTACTTGTGTTTATTTGTACTTATAAACTATACTTCCAACATGTAAAGCAAGTAATTGTTACACAAAAAAAGATGTCTGCTTACTGTATACAGTATTTCATTGTAGCAACTCTTTTATGCTGTCATAATTATTTGCATCATTAAAGTCATCCTAAACACAGCATATTAAGAGTAGACAATATTTTCACATATTTTATTCCAATTTTAACTTTTACAAACATCAATATGTTCAAGAAAGACTAGTTCAGTTCTTCAACTAACTTACTACCCCCTTTGCTCTTCTCTTTCTTCAAGCGCTCTTCAACTACAGTCTTTGCTCTCTCCATGCTGCTCCTTACACTCTCTCTTTTACTGTGTTCGTTCCACAACTCAATAGCTAGACTATGAATCCTGTGTGCATTGTCCAACACCCAGGCTTGAAAGAATTCACACTTCTTGCTTGCCAGGAAGTACTTTTGCCTCTTTGCTCCTTCTTCTCCTTCTTTAGAAAGGGCTGTCCTGGCTTGGGAGAGCACTGAGCGAAGCTGACTCAAGGCTGCCAGGCAGTATCCTGTAGCATCCTTTCTGTTTCGGCCAGTCATGATGTGAGCCACGGCTTCCACCGCTCTGGTGGGGGCGAGAGGATCCTCCTTGTCGAGGTAACCTCCACTCAAAATGAGAGTTTCTCCACAGTCTAAGGCCTCTTGGACAGAGTTGAACACCCTGCTTGAGTTCAGAGCCTCAGACAGAGCAAGAATCATGTCACAGAACTCAAACAGAAGTGAATCTGTGTCATTGTTAAACAGGCACAAGGTGAAAGTGTAGCCAAAAAGTGCATTGACCAAACCGTAGCATACAAGGAGAGATGGATTTGCACATAAGGAACTCAACTTTGGGATTTTTGCAGAAATCTGCGGGACACTGGGATCTGTTGAACTTCCCTTGCTTGTTTCCTTTCTGTTTGCTCCTTTAATCTTTCTCAACTTTGTAGCTGATTTACCCTGATTCTGAACCACCCCTTGTGAAGTCTTGAGTTTATAATCAGCATCCTGTTCAGTCAAATTTGCTCTCTCCAGTTTGCTCACATCCTCCTCAAGCACCTCCACCAGTGCTTTCCCTCCATCCTCGTGCTCCTCCCACCAAGGCTTCCACAGAGGAATCAGCCCGCCAAAATCTCCACCCTTCATCAGACCCATAAAGGTCTCTTTCTCTTTACTGCTGAGAACTTCCCACAGCTCCTCCTCTGAAAGTGTGTCAATATCCAGCCCCGAGAGCCGATCAGCCAAGTTAAGCTCCCCTTCTGCACCTTCAGCGCCCTCATCTATGTCCCCATGCAGGGGCTCCCCTCCTCCAATCTCTTCGAGTTTTCTCAGAATTGCCTCAATTTCTGTTGCACTCCCTTCTCCAGACTGTTGAAGCTCTGCTAACCTGGACAGGAGCTCCACAACCTGCACGTTCACTGCTGCTTCTCCTTCCTCTTCGCCAGCGTCATCTGACACAACACCAGCATCCTTTAACAGACTTTCCATCCCCCCATCTGTCTTTTCTGCCTTTTGTCTGAGTCCCACGAGTATTTCCTGCATTTTATTTCTCCCTTCACTTTCTGTTTTCCCCATATCCTTCAGCTCCCGTAGAACACAGTCCTTGTAAAACTCCTCGGAGCACATGGAGTGATCTGGGCTCTGGTAGCAAGCCAAGCCACAGTAATGCAGGTTACACCGAGGACAGGTGTAACAAGAGGGCTTACTTTTACACAACATACAGACCGCACTCCTTCTGGCATTACTAACGCCCTCTTCCTCTTGTGTCTTGGCTGGCGTGAGAAAGTCCTCTTGTCCAAAAGCAGCTCCCCTGGACGGGAGCAGAACCCCATCTCTGGTCACTGTGTCGGGCTCTGTGTCCTTCCACTCCTCCTTTGGACCGATGTCTGTCAGGAGACTCCTCACAGACGGAGGAAGTCTCCGTCTAATTAATGGATTCATGGGTGGTTGAACGGGTTATAGCAGGATGTAGCAGCAAAAGGAAGAGAAAGCTGTGAGGTCTCAAGTCCAAATGAAGTAACCTATGAACTGGAAAAATTAAAATAATAGCAATTAGTTAGTAGGGATGTGTGTAATTCTTGTGGATTTGACAGGTTAAGGTGCTAACTTTAGCTACAAACAACGTGCCTTTTACGTATCGTTACATCCGTAAACCGCTTTAAAAGCACTTTAAACGTCACCAATAAAGATGTGCTGGTATCGTTCAATGTCAACATAACAAACTTTCTTCCGCGTTTATATCTTAAAGAACATTTACTTACTTCTTAGCATCTGCACATACACTGACGTCTATCGTCCAAATCAAGCCGCCATGTCGCCTGTTGATGACGTAGCCACCTTAAAGCTGCAGCGAGGCCATGCCAGAGACAGTTGATGCCACTTCTGCTGCAAGAGATAATAATAATAATAATAATAATAATAATAATAACAAACACGAGTAACATCAATATCAATCAATGACAGTTAACATAATAATAATAATAATAATAATAATACAAAATAAGAATAAACATGAGTCATATCAATATTAATCAATGAAAGTTTTCAACATAATAATAATAAGAAGAAGAAGAAGAAGAAGAAGAAGAATCTTCATCATCATCAACATAATAGCAATAACAATAAAGCCAACATAATACAGTTAACATAATAATAATAACAATAATAATAATAAAAATACTACTATTAATAATAATAATGATACATTTTTACTGATCAAATTATCTTTGAATTATTGAAATACATATATTGTAATGAAACACAACAAGGTCCATTAAGTAGATCATCTGGAGATTTCAATCATATCACATTAGCAGATCTTCAACAATTTGCCCAGTTGTCATGAACACTTTAAGGACATCTTGTTCATGTTGCTGTAATGCTGAAGAATAAAACTGAGGTGAGGTGAGACTGTTTTGTCATCTTCTGTTGCCAAGGTCATGAATAAGCTGAAAACTCAATGAAATGTAATAGGTTACCTAATGAGCTGTTATACTATCACCATCATAATATAGCAATACATAAAATATTTTACATAATATAGAAAATGATCGTCTGACAGTTTGTGTAATTTCAAAAGGAAAATTGAGCTAGAATTGGGAATGGCAAAAATAAACTATGATACTGATAATGTGATATGATATTGCCTGTTTTTTAAGAAATCATTTTTCTACAAAGATGAAAGGTCTGTTTAACTGCCATTTGGTAAATACTCTACAGACCAGATCAAGGAGAAACAACAATTACAAATAAAGTCTAATCAGTATAAAAACAATATATTGCAATTTGTGTAGTCTACTTTTCTTCACTTTGCCATAATTATTAAGACCTTAATTGGTGTTGTATAGTCCCCAGAATATGGGACATTTCTGTTTACACCTTGACCATGCAGACCCTGTTCATTCATTCAGTTGTCTAGAACAGCGATTCACATAGTGGGGTCCCAGGATCCCCAGGTATTTGGTCCGTGAAATAATCAGCTATAAATTATAAAATTGTGCTGTGTCTTTAAAAAGTACATATCTACAGATGGGGACCATTTATGCCAATAAAACAAGCATATCGTGTCCATTACTCCCACCCATGTTAGCTTTGGACCAATAGAAACTCTGACACCTCACATAAATCTTTCATGAATCAGTCACTTCACTCAGGTTGCAATGAACTGTTCCTGTTGCTGCTTAGCTCAGCTTATTAGCCAGATAGGCTAGCATGGATAAATATTTGAGTCAGTTCACATCATTGAGTGACGCTAAGCCCAAACTAGTAGATATGACAACAATTATATTGAGTTTAGTTTTATTGAGAACAGCAACGACAGACCAAAATGTGTCATGTGTCTTCAGGTGCTAGTGAACGAAGCCATGAAGCAGGCCAAACTAAAGTGATATCTGATTACAAAGCACCCAGAATATCAGGGCAGAACAAAGAGGTATTAACATGATTACAATTTGAATGTGTTTCTGTGTATCACTATGAAACGAATTCAATATGGCATCGAAGAGTGCAAATAGTAAGCATATGCTTAATCGGTGTTATGATTCTGAGGGGGTCCTTGGAAAATGTTCTCCCCTCTAAGGGGTCCCTGGCCCCCAAAAGTTTGAGTACCACTGGTCTAGAAACCTGAAACACACTCACCAATACACAGAAAATGTTCTCTATGTGAACTAATGACCAACTGACTGAACAAGCCTGTCATATCTGTTCTATGAGGCCTTACCAGTGTCTCTGCCCATCCAGCTGAATGGCTTGTTTAGTCAAAATTATGATTAATGAGCTCATCCACGCCACCCTGGCAACTAAATGACTGAACTAACTTTTAATAAGAGGAAAAGTTGTGATTATAAAAGCTAGAGCTTCTTTGTTGTTGGAAAGCAGCCAGGCAGATTCAAATGACTCATCACAACCATGTATGCATCATGCCACAGTCTGACTAACTGCCCCTCCATCTAACTTTCTGTCATCTGTACATTATGTATGTCCGTCTCTATGTGCGTCTTCCTGACTGCGCTGTGTGTCTACATCTCCCGTGGGGCTGCTTGCTATGAGGTGATTGTCTCCTGCAGGGGGTCAAGCATGGTAAAGGTCACGCAGGTGGGGAGTTGTCAGATGGCTGTCTACCCCTCACCGGGCCGAGGGGTTCCCGTGCCGCCTGTCGCAGCCCGTGGGGAAAGGGAGAGGAGGAGGGGGTCCGAGGTGGACATGTGCCATGCTGTCTTGGCCCCGCCCCTGGCTGCCGTGCCAGCAGTCCTGGGTGGACTGCTGCCTCCTCATGTCTTCTTTATTCTTCCCTGGCATGTCCTGTGACATGTTAGTAACCCCTACACTAAATCTACAAGCTTCCTTACTGAGTGTTAGATTGATGATATTAGTAAAGCCAAGACTCGTCCAGGTTAGGAAAGCTTTTTGTCCTCTTTGCACGAGTTTTGGCACAGGTTTGATTGTTATATTGTGTGGGTCATATAATAACCACTTGGACACCAGGATACCTGAGTAAGATCATTTTAGGCTCTAAAATCTACATTTTTGGCCTTATGTTTGGATATAATGGAGTGCTCCATGTTGTATTTTTGTAGGCCTGGTTCCTTCGACAAAAAGCCAATGGATTTTTTTCCATTTGGTTTTGGACCATTGCATAAAATACACTCTGTGGAAAACACACATCTATGACACTTACATGTTTTGTTCAACATAATCTCTATAAATAAACATCACTTTTATGATTTTTGAAGTGCGAATACAATCTGCAGAAGTAAAAAGCTAAAGTTAAGCTATGAACGAACTACACCACGGTTGCATGAACGTGAGTATAAACAACGTGGTTCTAAAGGAGAACAAGTCAGTGTGATGATGTATAGTAGTCTCATTTTGCCACTTGTTGGTAACCGCCTTTTTAAAAAACACATAAAGGCTTCAAAATGCATGAGCGGGATATTTAGTGATGTGATGTGCTTTATGTTGTAGAACAAAACATTAAAATCTCTTCAGCTTATGTTAACCACAGACCTTATTTCAGGCATCTAACTAAAAACCCATTTTAAAAAAACTCACTGACTTCCAGACAAGGCAACAAGAGGTGCAAAAATGCTGACTCATTTTCAGGTTTTGGGACTCATTCCTATAGCACTTACTACAGCATACTTATTCATAACATGTCCTACAAAAAATTCCATTCAAAACATAACGCATATTGAATATCCTCCGTTATCCATCACACATGTGGCAGTCCTATGCATAAGAATACACATCACCCTGTGGTGTTTAATAAGTCTGATACAAGAAAATCCAACTTATGATGAGTATGAAATACATTGTCTGATATACAATGTAGTGCATGTGAAGCTCAGTCTATGCTTTTACGTCTGCTTGCAGGGGTCATGAACATGTTGTGTTAGATTTTAAAATGGGATTGAGTGTAAGAAAATGTGAAAAAAAAAAAAAAAAATGGACAGTGCGTGCACCCACACACACACACACACACACACACACACACACACACACACACGTCCCACTGTCTGCCACCAGCTGATAGGTGACAGGGAACAGGCTCTGCCTTTTGGGCATGTCCAGCCCTGGCATGTCTGGAGCTGTCTACTGTACAGCAGCAGGGTGTGTGTGTGTGTGTGTGTGTGTATGTGTGTGTTTAAGAGAGTAGACCTACGTTGATGTAGACTGTTCTGTCACCTGTCAGCCCAAAAGGATCTGGCATTATAGGGCACCCAAAGGGGAGACAGTGTGTGTGTGTGTGTGTGTGTGTGTGTGTGTGTGTGTGTGCGTGAGGGGGGTGGGTGGGGTCCTGTCTGTGACAATATCTTGTGACGATATCATAATAAATGTCTCTGCACCTGTAGTGCATAGTATAAGAGGTGAAACAAGATGAGATGCATGTGTATGTAACTTTATTTAATCAGGAAAGTCATTAACAGTCTCTCTTACAGGCCTTGGTTTGCAGCAGCAGCATATGGACATACTGTAGAGCACAGAGGCTGCATGACATATAGCACACTTACTATAAAATGAAATAGATGAAATACAAACAGAATAATCACAGATCAACCTGTGATTATTCTGTTTGTATTTCAGACCTGTGATAAGCTGGTGACCTGTCCAGGGTTGTAACCCGCCGTCGCCCAATGCCAGCTGGGATCGGCTCCAGCAGTGTTATTATGATTTTAGTAATACATGAGCAAATCTAATTCTGACAACCTGGGAGCAGATTAATCCTGGCGAACCCTCTGAGATCTTTGGCAGTCCTTAAGGGGAGCCCAGACCACGAGTTTGGAACCACTGGAATAGTCCATCCATCGTCAACCCCTTATCCCGTTATGGGCTGGAGCTGATCCCAGCGAAGGCAGGGTACACCCTGGACAGGTCACCAGTCCATCACAGGGCACATAGAGACAGACAACATATAGGAGTACTGGTACCTGGTACCACCCAGTACCCTGACACGGGGAGAACATGCAAACTCCACACAAAAGAGTCCCAAGCCGGAATCGAACCTGCGACCCTCTTGCTGTGAGGCGACAGCGCTAACCACTGCACCACCGTGCAGCCCCCACTGGAATAGTGAAAATGATAAAATAACAATATACAATTACAGTTATATGAAAACAGACACACAATAGATTACAATTCCTTAAAAATATATGCATAAAATACAACAAAACTATGGGGAAAATTGTAATATATCCTGAAATATCAAAGGGTACCAATGTCTGTGAGTGAGTCAGCGAGTGTCAGTGAATGTGTGGTGGTTGAAGGTGTATTGAAACCTGACATAGCAACAGCACCATCTTTCTCCCTCACCCTCTCATCCTCATCTCTCCTCCATATAGACTACCTTTTTTTCATGAATGAACCCAGGAATGTAAACTCAGCTCCCCAGCATGAAAGCATCAATGTACTCCTTCAATAATTCATCTCCAGGATCTATTATTTATCTATTATTATAAGGCTTCACTGTGCCTCCACAGACCTCTCTTCCCCCTCCTCTCTCCTTCTCCATCTTCCTTCCTTTAATTGACAACCTTTGCCAGGTCACTCAATCCATATAAACAAATCCCTGTTTCCCGTTCAGCTCCTTGATCCGCCTCAACCAGTGGACTCTCCCTTTGAGTGTGTGAGTGTGTGTGTGTGTGTGTGTGTGTGTGTGTGTGTGTGTGTGTGTGTCTGGGTGCAGGTGTGGCGTGTGACGTGCTAAAACACAGGTAGATGGAGCGGTAGCCTCTCAGTGACCTAAAGCGGCTGTTGACAGCAGTGACAGTAGAAACAAGCAGGAAGAAGAGGAAAGAAACCTCGCAGCACTCTAGAAGTCAACCTTATCTGTATTTCTGTGTCTGCGTATCTCTCGACCCAGGCAGGAAATAAAGGGTCCGATGCATCACGGTAGCCTACACCAGTAATTTCATGTGCTATTATTTTTTTCTACACCAGCGATTTCATGTACTATTATTTCGCAGCTCCAGATTTTAGACTTTTTCTTGTGCTTACTCAGTCAGTCACATAGCTTATCTTACTCCCTGCCTCCCCTAGTGTTATTGGGATAATCAATAAGGGTCCAATGCACAGTTTAGATTAGATCTAAAATTACAAGCATATTAAGTTAAGTTAAATTGGTGTAATTTATTTTTATAGTTTAAGACAGTTCTTGGGTTGTTCTAAGGTGTTATTTACAGTATATTTAGTGTTTATCTGGTTGTATTACAATATAATTATTATTATCACATTCATTTTGACTGCCCTTTTTAAAAAATATTTTTTTTTAGGTTGGACTGGCAGAAGCTGGACGTTTTATTCATCATTTTAAAATTGCAACGTGTAGCATAGTTTTGATCTGTTGTAAGTTGTTTGTCTGTAACTAAAAGAGGATTTTTATAATCTCAGTGAGGCTTTCATGGCTAAACAAATGTTAAATAAATAAAAACATTTAATATAAAGAAATTAAATATTTCATATAATTATATCATAGTTTAATTATATAATTATTTTACATTTATCAAACAGAATAAAAATGATATCTGGAGGTCAGAGGTTAAGGGACTGCTTTTTAAAAATTTAGTGTAACTTCGTAGCATTATTTAGCTCCCTTCGTGACAGTATGACGTGGTTGGCACCAATGGATTCTTTAGGTTTTCTAGTTTCATGTGATGCCAGTTTCTTCAATATAGCTTTAAAATTGTAATTATTGTGTTCCTTTTGACATCCAAAATAAAAATAAATAATATTTTTTTTAGCTTAGAGCGGCAGAAACTGGACTTTTCATTCATGATTTTAGAATCGCATCTGAATGTGGCATATTTTTGATCTGTTATATGTTGTTTGTTTGTAACAAAAAGAGGATTAATATAATAATATCACAATTAATATCAGTGAGGCATTCCTGGTTAAATAAAAATAAAATAAAGCCAAAGATATGTATATATATATATATATATATACATACATACATATATACATGTATATATACATACATATATACATGTATATATATATGTATATATATATACATATATATATACATATATATGTGAAAAGGGTTTTGTTTTTACAGTATATGGCACAAAACAAAGAGGATGTTGTTCTGTCAGACTGAGCTAAAGCTTAAAAAGCTTGAAAAGCTTGACGCCATTGGGAATAGTGCTTGCAACATGCCTGTCGTCTTCAGTAGAGTGACAGACAAGATGAAAACATGTCGGAGGATGACATTCAACCCCCTGAACAAGCAGCAGACAGTCATTACAAACTCATGCTGTGCAACCGAACACTATTCAAACCCACTGGACGTTAATTTAGATTCTAGCGGAGATCCCAAAGTTTCTAAAGATACCAAATATGCCTGGCTGAATGTTAGGAAATGCATGAAATATGACTCAAGTCATCTAGAATATTCCTGAGTATGAAACAATATCATGATATCGTCATTAATATTTTATAAATTTCCAATTATGTATCACTTTTCTATTATTGTTAATAACAAGCCTAACCTCCCTCTGTCTTCTCATGTTAAAAAAAAAAAACAAAAAAAGAAAAAAGAAACAGAGTGAGACTTCCATGTTTTTCCCTCTACCTCCCCTTCTCCATCACAGCATTCCCGCAGGAGCAAACCTGAGACTGACTGTGTATCGGTGTATCACCCGCCTCCATCTGTCTAACCTTCGGCCCCGCCTCCCTCCATCCCCACGAGAGGGAGCAGCGGATCAAGAAGAGGGGAGGAATGGAGGAAGGAGCGAGGGAGCGAAAGAGAGAAGTGCGTCTGTGTCCCAAAGGATTGGTCTCTGTCTGTCTAAATCAGGAAGTGAGAATGTGACGGCAGCAGAGGCAGAGCAGGGACATCCCTTCAGTGTGTGTGTGTGTCCCTGTGTGTGTGTGTGTGTGTGTGTGTGTGTGTGTGTGTGTGTGTGTGTGTGTTTGGACCTTGTTGAGCTGAGGTGTCATATATGTGAAGATCACAGTTTCAAGCTAGTGGCAACCAGGGATGACGCTCTAAATCACTGAAATGCCAGAGACAACTGAGCTGTGATATGTTGTGTGTGTATGTGTTTGTGTGTGTGTGTCTTTTGGGACGTTTGATGGAGATTACAGTAACACCACTTTTAGAGTCTGAAAGTGAAAATGTTATCTAGTACGTCACCCTGGGAAAAAAAAGAGTGACATTGTCTCATCTAGACCCTGATGTCACACACACACACACACACACACACACACACACACATCTAGATCTAGATGTTTTTCTTGTCTGACGTACCCTCACAGCTCTGTCAGCTGAACTCAAATACCCCGTCTTTGACACCACCTGTCATGTTCCCAATGTGGTGATTTTAATTGATTTCAAACTGGATGTTTTTAACACTAATAATTAAAATTAGGGCCGTCAGTCAATCACGATTGTCCATAGTTAATCGCGATAAATCACAAATTAATCACACATTTTTTATCTGTTCAAAATATACTTTAAAGGGAGATTTGTCAAGTATTTAATACTGTTATCAACACGGGAGTAGGCAAATATGCTGCTTTATACAAATGTATGTATTTATTATTGGAAATGAATTAACAACACAAAACAATAACAAACTAAAAAGAAAACGGTAACTTCATAACGCACAAGGTGATCTGCCCTTCTCCAAACAACTCACAAAATAAAAGTCAAAACTGTGTTGACTTTTTCCTGCGACAGCCAAAAACCAAGATGGCGACGGCCAAAACTCGAGGCTTCAATATGGCAGTCCACAAACCAGTCGGCAATGCCACAATGACTACATCCACTTCTTAACATTTAAATAAGACATTTAATGCAAGCTAGGCTTTTTCTATTTATCTGCTACTTTTAGCTAACTTTTTATAACTTTAATTTTATCAGTTTTTCCTTTGCTTCTAACCAACTGTTTCAACTTTATCCATTACATTTTGCTCATTATTTAAACAATTGATCCATTACTTTTTGCTAACTACTTCAACATTTTGCCTCCTCTTCTCAACCATGAATTACTTTATTCTAACTACTTCTCTGCTAGCTCGCAAACTAGTTTCACACTCTCAATCACATCACATATTTAGGTTGTTTCAAATTTTTCAGTCTTAGCTGAGCTACTCTTCAGTCTTTCCACGTATCCCCTCCGAACAGAAGTCCCCTCGTGGAGCACAAGTACCCCTGGTTGAAAATCACTTATCTAGATTATGCATCATGCACAGCATCCACGGTGTACATATGTACACACACGAAACTGTGTGGATGAATAATTAGATAGACACAGGGCTGTGTCTGTGTTTCCCCTCACGCGTAAAGCTACATGAATGTAGGCCAGCTCACTGTCGACTTCACTTCCTCTCAGTCACAGCCAAAACAACACACTAGCCATTCCCTCCTCTTGTTTATCAACCTCTACCTCCTCTATCTTTAACTCTCTCTTTCATGAGTCACGAAGAATTGTCTTGCAGAATGACAAAATGACCGTTCCTGTGATCGGGCAGCACTCACACACAATGATGATATATTTATAGTCACATCATTATATCTGTATAAGCAGGGAGAACCCTTCACGCTCCAACACCTTCATGCCTTCACCGCATGCTATCTCCTCTATTGTCTGATGTGTGTTCTAACTCATTTACTCCGGGTGTCCCTGCCTTATTCTAGCTTGACAAATCGACACATATTCATGCTATATCTTCAGCATAATATGTTTATTTTAATCTATTCCCAATCTGCTATTCTTTATTTTTTACTGCCGATTTCTATAAGTATATATATAGTTCCTACTTGTAAACTTGGGGCAAATCCATCTGCTCCAACTTCATGAAGAAGGAGTTGTCGGACGTCATGTAACAATGGAGACGTACATTGGAAATGGAAAACCATTTGGCTGGTGGGCGGTGCTTGGTGTTTCTTCAGTTGATCTCAACATGCTGGCTGGGTCACAAACGTTCTCATTTTAGAGCTAAACAGTAACTACAAGATGTTTCTGGAAACATTTCAGGTGGGAAATACACATCACAGTAACAGAATATTGACTCGTATTTGATCAGCGCTGCCTAGTTTGACCGTTTGATGAGAGCAGCTGCTCAGAGACACCAAAGTAGCTCTAATTACCTCCGCCAAGAAGGTTATGTTTTTGCCGCCGTTTATCTGTCTGTTTGTTTGTTTGTCTGTGTTCAAGATAACTCAAAAACTTATGGATGGATTTTGATGAAATCTGATGATGAAATTTCAGGGTGTGTCGAAAATGTGAAAAGGAAGAACTGATTTAATTTTGGGGGTGATCCAGAAGAAATCCCGGATTCTGGATCACTTTGAAATTTTCGTTGACATTGGGGTAAATGGGATTCAAAAAATTGTTTCTAAATATCTCTGGTAATTGTTGCCCAAAGCTCATGAAATTTGACTCAGGGATTTACAATGTAGACTTCTATCAAATCCCAAAGGCTGATCCAGATCTGATCCAGATGGCGGATTTTATAGCAATTTATATAAAAAATGGGGGTACTCTTACATTTTGGCCTACTGTGCATTTAATATTAGAGGTAGAGATTTCTAACAAGTGGCATTGTGTAGCTGAGACAATATATAATAATATATTATATATAATAATAATATTTTTCAGATTACCTGTCTCATGCACTACTGTCAGGATATAGTGACTGTCATGAAAATATATATACATATACATATGTGCTCCAACCTGCTTACTGCTGCTTTAATGCTGCATAATGTAAAACAGTTAAAGATGCAGTGTGTAGGAGCTGGCTGCATCTAGCAGTGAGTTTGCACAGTGCAACCAACTGAAACTGCCATGCGCCAAGTGTGTCGGAAAACTACAGTGGCTGACATGAAAATGCAAACAACCCTACCTAGAGCCAGTGTTTGGTTTGTCCGTTCTAGGCTACTGTAGAAACCAGGCGGCCGGCTCTGTGAAGATAACCCGCACCCTATATAGATATAAACAGCTCATTCTAAGGCTACAAAAACACAACCATTCTTATTATCAGATGATTATACACTAAAGAAAACATACTTATTAGTATTATATTCCATTTCTGCCAATCGATCCCCTAAATGTTACACACTGGATCTTTAAGTGCAGGGATTGAAGCAGGTGAAATATCACAAAATATTATCAGGAATACACACAAATACTGTACCTACCCCCCACACGCTGGACATACTGTAGTATACTGCGTGTTTACCTTAAAGGCAAGGTAAGCAACACAACAGACGAACTCTTTCAAATACTGAGAAGGGACAGGGGTGCACTTGGTATTTTGGGCCTGCACATAATCACACACTCTTACCGTGTTAGTGTTAGCTGGAAAAGGTTGTGCGTTAGTGTGTTTGACAGCTCTCTGACCCTGGCTGCAATGTTGACATTAGTGGACCAGGACACATCACCTCTGCTTTGGGAAAAGGCCTATGGTGAGCCTGCCCTCGAGCACAGCACAGGGTGCTCGGTATGTACTGTATGTGTGTGTGTGGTTTTACTACATATTTACAGTCTTTGTTAAAGTAAAAGCAGCGCAGACATCTACAATGAAGCACCCATTAATGCCTGAACAGATTAACTTTTAGCTCTCCAATGTATATTTGTATGTTTCTGTGTGTGTGTATTAAAAGTTTATATACACTGAACAAAAATATAAAGGCAACACTTTTGTTTTTGCTCCCATTTTTTATGTGCTGAAGTCAAAAACTTTTTCCATGTACACAAAAGGCCTATTTCTCCCAAATATTGTTCACTAATTTGTCCAAATCTGTGTTAGTGAGCACTTCTCCTTTGCCGAAATAATCCATCTAACTCACAGGTGTGGCATATCAAGATGCTGAATAGACAGCATGATTATTGCACAGATCTGCCTTAGACTGGTCACAATAAAAGTCCACTCGATAATCAGAATCAGAATCTCTTTATTGTCATTGCACCCATGCAACGAAATTGAAATAATAAATAATGTGCAGTGTTATCACACAGCACGATGCCACAGATGTCGCAAGTTTTTAGGGAGCGTGCAACTGGCATGCTGACTGCAGGAATGTCCACCAGAGCAGTTGCCCATGAACTAAATGTTCATTTCTCTACCATAAGCCATCTCCAAAGGCGTTTCTGAGAATTTTGCAGTACATCTAACCGGCTTCACATCCGCAGACCACGTGTAACCTCACCAGCCCAGGACCTCCACATCCGCCATCTTCACCTGCAAGATCGTCTGAGACCAGCCACTCGGACAGCTGATGCAACAATCGGTTTGCATAACCAAAGAATTTCTGCACAAACTGTCAGAAACCGTCTCAGGGAAGCTCAGCTGCATGCTCGTCGTCCTCACCGGGGTCTTGACCTGACTGCAGTTTGTCATTGTAACCAACTTTAGTGGGCAAATGCTCATCTTCAGTGGCATCTGGGACTGCTGCCTAATCACCATCTTGATATGCCACACCTGTGAGGTGGATGGATTATTTCAGCAAAGGAGAAGTGCTCACTAATACAGATTTAGACACATTTGTGATAATATTTGAGAGAAATAGGTGTTTGACTTTAGCACATAGAAATGGGACCAAAAATGAAAAGGCTTCGTTTATATTTTTGTTCAGTGTCTAAAAGAATGGTACACATTACAGCTGATTAGACTGTTATCAAGCTATTAAATGCACGTTGTCAGTTACAATAAGCCCCAGAGATATGGGTCAATAGAGGCCTACCACACCCACTAGCAGGTTTTATCATCTATTCACATGGTAGATCACTGAAAGAAGGTATAAAAGAATACGACAGCGACCTCTAGTGCCTGTAGAAATTATGACAGGAGCAGAAGAGGAAGTCTGGCACTGTAGTATAAACAGTGTGAAACATTGGTGACAATGGATAGGACAAAAAACACAAAGGTTTCACTCAGGAGACCTGAGTTCACAGTCTAAGTTTTAGAACATGTTTTTAAGATTCACTTTCACTTTTACAAAATAGTAGGCCCCTAAAGGACCCACATCTATGGTGCTTATAGCGACTGATAATGTCATTTAATGTCCTGATAACAGTTGAATTGGGTTAAACAAATAACTGGTCTGGGTTTTCAGGAGTTCCTGGAGTGCAGCCTTATTTCATGCTTAAATATTATAAAGCTTTCTTTTCCCAGTTTTCAACAGAAACGTGAAGACAAAACGCATCTTTGAAACCTTTTGCTGCTCTAATCTCCTCTCTCAGTCATTTGCATGAAAGCTTTACAGCACAAGCAGCCTCAGCCTCCTCAGAGTGTTGATTTTTCACCTCGTTGTTGACATCACTTTCTCACGGCTGTCTGGAAATCAAATCCGATGGAGTTTTACATTCCACAAATTGTCAGCGTGCCAACTCTGGAGGATTGAGTGAATGGAAGAGGACAGCGAGACGCAAACAAACAAGCACATAGATGAATAGCCCAGCGCTGATGTCAACAACATGCCCGTCATCGTCAGAGCAGACGCAGGCCCTCTGAACCGTGACATGCAATTGGTACGCAGGAAAAGAAGACAAGGTCAACAAAATGATACAGAGCAAACTAATAGGCAAAGGAATTCATACATCTGAAATCTGCCCCAACTCTAACACTCATTGTTTTTTTCTCCTGTGTGTGTGTGTGTATGTATGTGTGTGTGTGTGTGTGTGTGTGAGCACATATGTATGAAGTCCAGATATAATGTGGTGTGGAATGTCAGGCATGTCTTGTCGCATTAGGGACCGGTGAGAAGGACACTGCCTGCCATTGCGCTCCGATGAAGGCGCCTCAACAATGGATACTCCACTCCTCACCACCCTTCAATCCCCCCGAAGCCTCGGCACTTATCAGAGGGTCTGTATTCCCCCAGGGGGGATGACTGATGTTGGGGTTGCCTGCTAAAAACCTGGCCTAGGGCGATGCGAGAGAGAGACTACTTTTCTAGAACTGATGAAGAGGTTTTGTGTTGAAGGCGGTGATGATGTGTATACTGTTGCTCATTGGCCACATGCAGCGTTGCAGCTTTGTGATTCAGCTCAATTTACAGCATTCTCTCCATCCTTAGCATCAGCAAGATTTTATTGACAAATATTTCTCATTCACCAGCCAATTAGACTGTTGTCAGGGTTATCAGTCTCTACAAGCCCCATAGTTGTGGGTCAATAGGGGCCTACTACACCCAGTAACCTATAGCAACTGTAGAAATTATGACAATCGCAGAAGCGGAAGTCAGATGCTGTAATATAGACAGTGTGAAACTCCATAAGAGTGGTGGTTGCCTTCTGTGTCCAATTTTTGTGCCTGTAGTTATTTTAACCCAAAACACAGTTTTTCTCTAAACCTAACCAAGTGTTTTTATTTTGCCTAAACCTAAAGAAGCTGTAGTTTTGTTACCTAAATCTAAAGAAGTTATAGTTTTATTAACATAAAGAAGTTGTAGTTTTGTTACCTAAACCTAAAGAAGTTGTAGTTTTATTGTCTAAATGTAAAGGAGTTGTAGTTCTGTTAATTAAACCTTGAGAAGTTGTAGATCTGTTGCCTAAACCTGTTTTTTTTGTCAATACCTAAAGAAGGTGTAGTTTTGTTACCTACAGTAAACCAAAAGAAGTTGTACTTTCCTTGCCTAAACCTAACTGTTGTTTTTTTTTTTTTTTTGCCTAAACCTAAAGAAGCCTTTTGTTTGTGTTTAAAACATGACCTTTCATTCAGTTTTATGATGTGTTATAATGCGTTACTTTTGAGTTTCACTTTCACTTTTATAATGTAGCAGGCCCCCATCGACCCACATCTATGGTGCATTATAATGATAATGCCTATTTAATAGCCTGACAACAGTTGCATCGGATGCCTTTGCTTAATCATTGGTAAGATTTGTCTTCTCTGTCTTAGTTTCTCTTTGTATGATTCTCTCTCATTCACTCTCCATCACTCACCTCTTCCTCCTCCTCTCCAGGCTTCGCTTAGATCTCGTCCTGACCTTTGACATCCACCCATACATCCATCAGCCCTTTGGTGTCTTGTCCATCTCTGTATCTGTCTCCTGTCTAGCCTCAAGTCGCACTCTTAATCCCAAACTCACCCTTCCACCTCTCTGTCCTCGAGCCTGGTGGCTGCAGGTGGATGTAGCAGGTCTGTAGCAGGGTGGCGAAGCCGTCATTCACTGTGCATGTTCGTGTATTTATATGTGTATGTGTGCGTGTGTGTGTGTGTATGGTGAAGGGGGTGTGAAAGCAGCTGTCACGCTGTCTCAGGATCATATGCTGGCTGTCAGACATGCTGAAAAGTAACTGACATCCAACCAGCAAAACCCACACACACACACACACACACACACACACACAAAACTTTAAAAAATAATTTTGAAATTATGCTTTATTCAACTTTAATATTTTTAACTTATTCTTCTGTCAAAAAACAGAAAAGAAAACGCCTCCCTATTAACATGTTTTAACAGAAATCCACGTGGTGAAGCACCAAACACTTGTCGTTCCTTTTCATGAGGGACAGGATGAGCTGGTTCTTATCACAGACTGTATATACCAGACCTGGGTAGCATCCGGCCCATGGTATGGTTCTGCCTGACAAACCATACAATTTTACTTGCGAAGCTAAAAAAAAATGAGTAAAGATAAAAGCTTTTCAGTGCTTTCAGTCGGGCTTTGCTCAACACAGAGAATAGCCATCATGGCGTTGGAAATAATGGGTTTCAGAGGGCAGTGGTGGCTGTCAGTCACTCACAAACTCCGACCAAACAGTCAAACTTGGCAGCGCTGATCAAATATGAATCAATATTCTGTTACTGTAGTGCCTATTTGTCTCTTCAAAGGCTTTCAGAGACATCTTGTAGTTACTGTTTAGCTGTAAAATGAGAAAGTTTGTGGCCCAACACCCATGTGGAGATCAGTTGAGTTCACCAGCTGGAGCACAGCCAATAGGAACGCTCTCTCTAAAACGACCTGTGATTGGTCAAAGTCTCCCGTCACGGGTTCGATTTTTTAAAACCTGACAACAGAGCCACGAGGAGGTGCAGAAGTCTAGTTTTCTCTCAGAACACTTGAATTACAACATGCTGAAAGGTTATTATGGGATTTTTGCCCAATGATGCCAAAAACATTTTCCCTACTACAGTTTTAATGCATACGTGTTCATGTCTGCATGCAAGTGTGTGTGTATGTATGTAGGTGTGTGTGTGTGTGTGTGTGTGTGTGTGTGTGTGTGTGTGTGTGTGTGCATGTGTGTGGTTTCTCAGGAGAATGTGAATGTCTCTGGTCCCCGGCCTGTCCAGGTAAATAACACATTCACACACCACTGGGCACACCATTGATCCCCCTCACCACACACACACACACACACACACACACACACACACACACACACACACACACCACATCACCTTCTCCTTCACCATCTCTTTCTCTTGTACACCATTGATCCTTCTCTTCTCTTCTCTTCTCTTCTCTTCTCTTCTCTTCTCTTCTCTTCTCTTCATCTGGAAATGCCTGCACAGCTACTCGGTGGTATGTTTCTGATGTCCAGTGAGACAGGGGAGGCGGGCAGGTCTCCATCGGCCACAGCGCAGCTGTCGTTTCAGGTTAGTGCAGGCGAGAGGTGGCGGAGGAGGAGGTGGAGAGGGATGAATAAGTGAAGAGGCTGCAGACTGGACTCATGTTAAATGTAGAAAGGCTAACGGACCAGACTGCTGTTGAGCTCTGTGGTGTGTGTGTGTGTGTGTGTGTGTGTGTGTGTGTGTGTGTGTGTGAGATAGACAGAAAGATGGAGAATGTGTATGATTCTACATGCGCACTTCAGAGGACCTGCTGCCTGTCCCGCTGAGCCTCCAATTAGCACACACCACTAGAGCAAGACACACACACACAGACACACACATACACAAACACACACTGAGGACCCTAGAGAGAGGCCTCAAACCTGCCTGTCAGCTGCTGTTAGATCACACTGCACTGGGCCGCCACCACAACACACACACACTCGCGCACACACACACACTTAAATGCAAATTACACTGGGATTTAGATTAGCAAAAGTTACTTATGCATTCATATTTAGCTGAACTAAATGACAACAACCACGTAAAATATAATTCAAAGTATATATTTGAATGTGTGTGTGTTTGTATAGAAATAGAAGCAGGAAAGTTTATAAAAGTTTCTCAAATTTGTAATCAAACTGTAATCATCTGATCAAATGCATCGGGGAGAGATCCACGTTAGAAGGTCAGCGTTACAGACACACACATTTACACACAGCATTATCACTCAAATCCCCCACCAAAGCATTGCCTATTTTGTCCTTGTGCATATTTTAATGACATCATCAATAATGGACATGTACTCATTCTGAGGTAGGGCAAGCTAGGATCTCACAGTGCACACACACCCACACACACAATGTGGGTCAGACTGGTTGAACTGGGATCTTTAATTAAAGATCTCTGGTTTGGCTGGTTTGTTAATGAGCCCTTTAGAGCGTTGTTTGCTAGTGAGCCTTGCTCTCACCTCTGCGTGTCTACTTTCTGCTACTTAACTTTAACATAATTTCTGAGCAGAAAGCCTCCACAAGGCCAAACACAGTGAGCTTTAAGCTTTACCTGATACTCTAATAAGTCACTCAGTTTCCATCAAGGTTCTTTTACCATACCTTACTTTAACGGTAATTTTACAATAAGTCCCTGATAGTTACATCATGATGTATATAGCAGAACAATATGCAATAAGTGAGAGGTTTATGTGAAACATAAGAAGATTTTCTCCCTGTAGCATATAGCAGAGTGTGATCAGATACATGATGCGAGCTTTGCAGGAGGAGCCTCTGCATATACAAACATACACCACATTACAATAAGCTACAGTACATCTATGTATTTATGTTGAACGTCCATTTGATATATTGCTGCTGAATTGATTGCTGTGGTGAAATGATGGTGATTTTTTTTCATCAAAGTCATCAGAGACCTCTGGTATAGGGGCTGTTTAGGGTACAGATTTAGTGTCTTTACGAGGGCTATCAATCGATTTAAGTATTTATCATGATTAATTGCATGGTTTTCCGTTATTAATCGGGATAAATTGCAATTCAATGTACATTTTTTATCTGTTCAACATATACCTTAACATGTCTGTCATACATTTAATACTCTTATCAACATGGGAGTGGGCAAATATGCTGCTTCATGCAAATGTATGTATACGTATTTTTATTGTTGGAAGTCAATTAACAACATAACACAATAGTAATAATAAGATAATAAGATAATAAGATAACACACTAGGTGAGCCGCCCTTCTCCAAACAATTCACAAATAAAGAGTCAAAACTTTGTTGATAAGACCTTTGATGACACCATGCAATGCTTCTATGAACCTCTTACAATGGGGCGTTGTTCGGAGAAAGATCTTCTCAACTGAAACCTCAACCTTGAAGTACAAATCGGCAGGCTGATATATGAGCCTGAGAAGGGCAGCAACAATGTTTTTCCTGAAGTTCCTGAGACACGCTGGCTCATCTTCTGTTCTCAAAACATTGACCATATCGTGCTCCTCGATTCAAACAGCTCTTAGCTTACAGCATCACAACCCACCTGCAGCGACCACCTCCACCTGGCCTTGAGCCAGTGAGCTAATTTTAGATATGAGCAACATCACTGAAGGGCTCTGGGCATCAGCGCATCGATGAGGCTGCAGTCGGTAAACCGGCTCCATCAGCTAAATTCAGACTGCCGCTAAATTTACACTCAAGTGCTTCTCTGCAGAAAACAGTTTTGGTATTAAATACCTTCTACTGATAATGAACATCCATTGGTGAATATTTGATAGCTTCGTCTGGTACGTGAGGTGTAGAATAGTTCACTAGTTGTGCTTTATAAGCTTGATCTCAACGTTATTGGCCTAAAACAGATGAGTCAGGACATTGTCTTTCTACTGTATGAATATTAGCTGTAAACAACCACCATCTATACTTGCAAGAATTTGAAATGTGTTTCCCAAGAATTACTTTCCAAACAATGAGACAGAGATTAAACATGATTCAACTTATTGTCTCCTGGATTGCGGTTGCAGTTTTCAAACAATTTCAAACAGTTTCAAACACATGGTTAATGTTGTGAATTGAAACAAAACCCCTCAAAAAAAAAAAAAAAAAAAAAAAAAAATCAACAAAACTACTTTGTGAGGTTTAGGTGGCAAAACTAGTGAGATTGGTAAAAAAAAAAAAAAAAAAAAAAAAGAACATCATGGTTCGGTTTAACATTACTATAATTGTTATGTTATGAAGCTACGGATAGAAATTAAAATAAGTGAACGTTGACTTTTGGTTTTATGTGAGACACAAACAGCGGTCCTGTGTATGTTTGACCCATCCCTCAACCCAAACTCCTCCCTACATGGACTGTCTGTTCAAAATGGGGAGATTTATCAAGTATTTAACACTCTCATCAACATGGGAGTGGGCAAATATGGTTCTTTATGCAAATGTATGTGTACATTATTATTGTAAATCAATTATTACGCAAAACAATGACAAATATTGTACAGAAACCCTCACAGGTACTGTATTTAGCATAAAAAATATGCTCAAATCGTAACATGGCAAACTGCAGCCCAACAGGCAACAACAGCTGTCAGTGTATCAGTGTGCTGACCTGACTATGACTTGCTCCAAACTGCATGTGATTATCATAAAGTCTGTAAAGGGGAGACTAGTGGGTACCCAGAGAACCCATTTTCATTCACATGTCTAGATGTCAGAGGTCAAGGGACCTCTTTGAAAATGGCCATGACAGTTTTTCCTCACTAAAATTTAGTGTAAGTTTGGAGTGTTATTGAACCTCTTTTGCAACAAGCTAATCAATATGGATATAATATGGATATAATATGGATTATCAGTGGATTCCTTAGGTTTTCTAGTTACCTCCGCCAAGGAGGTTATGTTTTTGCCGGCGTTTATCTCTCTGTCTGTTTGTTTGTTTGTTTGTCTGTGTTCAAGATAACTCAAAAACTTATGGACGGATTTTGATGAAATTTTCACGGTGTGTCGAAAATGTGAAAAGGAAGAACTGATTTAATTTTGGGGGTGATCCGGAAGAAATCCTGGATTCTGGACCCAAAAAATTGTTTCTCAATATCTCTGGTAATTGTTGCCCAAAGCTCATGAAATTTGAGTCAGGGATTTACAATGTGTACTTCTATCAAATCCCAAAGGCTGATCCAGATCTGATCCAGATGGCGGAGGTCTGCGCTCTCCGAGTGCTTTTCTAGTTTCATATGATACCACTATCTTCTTTCTAGTTTTAAAACTGAGCAAAACACAAGTTGCATTAATGCGTAAAGAAATTAGTGGCTTTAAACTGAATTTGCGTTAGCACATTATTATCACGTTAACTTTGAAAGCCCTAACCACAATGCAATATGATACAGTAAAACTACATCTTTTTTTATCTATGTTAAACTCCATTTGTTTTGTTGCTGAATTGATTGCTGTGGAGGAATTGCTCTGATTTTTGCCTGTCTTCATCAGAGACCTCTGGTGTACGGGCTGAGAAGGGTACAGATTTACACAAAGCAGGGTGAATGCTTCCCGACATGAGATGACACACAGGTCATCTACAAATAATAAAAGAAGGTTTTTTTACTCCTCTGAGCTCTGTCCCTCCATCTGACATCACCCCTTAATATTCTTAGTTGTCTGCTTTATGCATCATCTTCTTTTTCTTACAGTACCCCTCCCCGACACCCTCCATCTCAAGAGCATCTTTCCATGAAGCCAAAACAAATCTACTGTACTATGGTGTGTTCCCTTGGGTGAGATTGACGTGACACCACAAACTTGAGGCCAAGCAGAAATGCAGACAGAGAAAGGGCTCTGACAGACTATGAAGATGAGCTAGATGCAGGAACAGAGGTGGTGGCCTTCTCTCTGCCCGCTCAGGGAGAAGATCGTCCTTGATTTGTTAAACGATTTCTTCCAGCTGAACTATTCTCCCAATATCAGTCAAAGAGAGATCACTGAGAGATCTCGGAGAGAAAACGAAGATTGCATGTATGCCCAGAGTTCCCAGGGTCACCTTGGCATACAGCTCACTCAGGAAATCAATGCGTTTATTGCCATTTCAATAGCCATTGAGGTTGTTTTTGTCACTCTGTGCTGTGCACTGCCGAAGTAGCAGTCAGACCCCCACAGAGTATGCCTGATATTTTTCTAGAAGGGATTGTAATGGCAAAATGAACCAGTTGGAAGCTGCTTCAATGCAGAGGGAAGAAATTAACTAATCATACAGAACACAGTAACAGATGCTTATATCGGGGAGGGATTTAGTAAATTATAGGAGGGGTTTAGTTCCACTCAAACAAGGAAAATACTTAGGAGGAGACAATGGTGCGTGGACAAATAGGTTGTCTTTAATGCATGTCCACCTGCCTCGAAAGTGCCTGAACCTGACTGACCATAGTGAAATTAAAGGTTTGAGTGTCTTCCTGTTTACACATATACTCATTTCATTCACCAGTGGATTCACAGCAAAATTCATTCGACACGCGCTCTCATCCCAGCTCGACATGTTCAAATCCCGATTAAACAACACGTTCATCTGAACTGGACAAGTTCTCATCTCAACTCGACAACATGTCCTCAACTTTATGTCACATTCTCATCGCAGCTCGAAAACACATCGGTTTTGCAGTAGGTGTCAGAAGAAGGACTTTTAGTGTTTGCCTCCATTGCTATGGCTGCATTCCAAAGTGCAAACTTTTTACTTTTAGTACATACTGCATGCAACATACTAAATTACATAATTTTGCATACAAGTGGCACATACTATTCATCATAACATGACCATCTTGCTCATGTATCTGTTATGCAGAGGATTGTGGGTCAGAGTAGCCAGAAGAGCATGCTGGCTTGCATATTGTAAGATGTGACCAGTTGATGGCATTCTGATATTTGATATACTATGTTTTTGGACATACTAAATATTTTTCTGGCATACCAAATAGTATGGGTATTGGAAAGCACAGTATCTTTCTCTCCATCTCCTTTTATCTTCTCTCAACCCTGTTTCTCCCATGTTTGGCAGGAGTACCTCTCTCTGCCAGTAGATGGGAGTGTGATACTACTGATGAGCCACAGCAGCCATTCATCTCTGACCCAGCACAATGGGTGCACTTAGCCAGGGCTCTAATTTACCAACTCAGGTCAACCTTTCTATAGCAGGGCATTTTAACAGCACTGTAATTACACTTAAACCTTCTACACTGCATGGGATTCTGTATCCTCTCAGGCCTTTAAGCCAGTGCAGCCTGAAGTTTACAGAGGCAGACTTGTGATTGGAAGGTGTCGGTTAGACTGGCAGGATAAATGTGGGTGGTGACGTGAATCAGTGGCTTGACGTTCCTTCATGACTGATTGATGAGTTGCCTCTGAGCAAGGCACTAAAGGGGAACTATGCCCATTTTCAAAACTCATACATGTTTTTCTTATGGTCTAAGGCAGTCCCAAAATATGACTAAACATGAACAAATCTCTCCCAAACCCATACTTGTAATGTCTTAGGTTAGAAAGTGTGGAACTGCTCCATGGATAATGAACTGGGAGATATGTTCAAGATGACACTGAGAGCAGCTTTCTGTTTCTCAACTCTACAATAGAAAAAAGCTCATTTAGGTATAAAAAAGAAAACAAACATTGTGTGGGTTCATTAAATCAGTCTCCTGTTGATTGTCTGTGGAGCAGATCCAGACTTTATACCCTATGACATCACAAGTTTAAGACTTACGTCTCTGGTTTTTGGCTCTGAGAGAGAGGAGCTGATGTTAACAAGCATTGATTAGACTTTCCTAAGCCATGGATTCTTAATTTGGGTGGTGTTCCCCTTAAATGTCCAAATGTGCTCAAGCTAAAACCTGGAAATGAGTTAACTTTTTAGCGTTTCTGGTTCCCTCGTCTGGAAGTCAACAGGTTTTTTGAATGCATTTTTACTTAAATCAGTAAATACCCCACTCGTGAATTTTGAAGCCTTTTTGTGTCTTAAAGAAGGAGGTTGCTAACAAGTGGCTTAATGAGACTTCTGAATGTCATCACGTGACTCGCCAACCGTTATAGCCTCGTTGTATACACTCACACTCATGTGACCGTGGTGTAGATTGTTCATAGCTTCAAAAATCATAAAGTGGCGTTCATTTGTAGAAGAGACATCAATTGAGGTCAAGTTTACCCGAAGAGTAAAATAAAGATTATTTAATTATTACAAAATGCAGTGACATGGAATAAGCCTGGGATTATTATAGGCTATTACAGCTGCAAAAGACCTGTACTTTTTTACCAACTTTCACCATGATGACATTCATCTCCTCTCTTTTTTCAAAGTATCTAGTCTCACAATGTCACTTGCTGAAGACTGGCGACATATGGCCAGAGCGCATGCCCCACCCCCACCCCAGCACTAATATACGGACAACGTACACACATGTTCCTGTGGCACACTAAAAGAAGTGGGTGCGCCCTAGCATATGTCTACTACTGGACGATACATGTGATCAGGACAGTCTGTGCATGTGTGTGTGAGTGCATGCATGTGTGAGATACATTCATAGTAGGACGTTTGCTTACAAACTGCATGTGTCAGCAAGTGTTGGCCATGCATGCGAATGAAATATGCCCATGCATAGCCTACTGTGTTTTTTGTAGATGTGCGTGAATTTGTACATCGAGTGCAAGCCTGTGTGTGATAGTAATCCGGATTGGGCAGCTGCGCTCATTCGTATTCAGCCTCAAGGCACTCCTAGGCCGTCATGCTGATTAGGGATCAGAGATAGAGAGAGGTAGAAGGAGAGAGAGAAATGATAAAGAGTGAGGAAAAGAGAGAGACAAAGAGAGAGAGAGAGTTGCAAACAAAGCAGGAGAAAGAGGTCCTCTCCCATTTAGTAAACAGTTGGTTAATGCCTTTAATCCCATTAAGCTGGGGGAGCAGCTTGCCCCCTTCACATAACATGCATTAATAGGCCTATGTATGTGTAAGTGGTTGTGGTGTACATTCTCTCAAGCACACACACTCTATACATTATACCCAGGAAATGAAATTGATTTGCCCTCACAAACATTCACTAAAGCCCTAATGTAACATTGCACGCTTTTAAGGAGGCTTGAAGAGCAGACTTATGAAAATGACATGTAAATCAAATGAGTGCTGTATATTTTCAGGCACGATTTGCCAACAATTATTGTTTTGACCTGGCTCCTCAGTTGACAAAAGAAACCCGCTCCCCCTGAGGAGCAGGAAATCAGCTTTTCAAGTGCTCTCATGATTGAAGAGTGGAGGGCAAGGTAAGGTGTGATTGCTGCACTCTGCAGAGAGGATCAGACATGGGGCGATTTCATACAAGCAGAGAAAAAGCTGTGAGGGCATTTAACTCTGTGTTTATTCTGCTAACTTGAGCTGATCTATAGAGGAAAAAAAAAATAATAATAAAGAAAACTCTCTCTCTTGTATATTATGCAGCTTATAAAAAAAAAAAACAATTCGATTTTGCATCTTGGGGCCTGCTTCAACTCAAAGCTTGTGTGTGTTTCATCTAATTTATATATTGTAGGTTGCAAAATAAACAAGTGCCTGGTGCAGGAGTTGTTGACCCATCAGTAAATCATACTGAGCAGCACATGAATATCCATGGGCATACACAATAGTGTCAGTGTGCAGGGAAAAGTGGTCTACAGGTGGAGAGCGTGTTTAAAAATTCTGCAAGGATTATTTTATTCAAACAAGGACATTTAGAACAATATTCTGTCAAGGGCCTGAGTTTCACAGATAAGCTGCAGCCATATTTGTGAACAGCATAAGGGAAGAGGGTATTCATTCTCTCCTTTTGATTCATTTTGCAGTTATTCAGTAGAGAAGCAGTTACAGTACTGTGGCCCCCCTTAGTGTCGTTATGAGACACAACAGGCTTTTCATTAACTACAATGTAAACCCATCCACATCAATATTAAGCGCTCACTGGTGTTCGTGTCCCGTGCATCACGTCACAATCTGTTTGTTCATATCCCCTGTTCTCAATGATCAGTTTCATTTTCACTGTACAAACATAGTAGTTTTAAGCCCTTTTTTCCCCTTAAACCTAACTATAGTGGTTTTAATGCCTGAACCAAAGCAAGTGTTTTTGTTAGGGCAGACCCGAATGCTTCGAAGCTTCAACCTTTACCATGGTAATCAACCTCCAAATCAGTATTTGAATGCTTCTGTTTTTTTTAATTTTATTATTTTTTTCTACATCTAATAATAAAATATAAATCCCCAAATAGCCCATGAATTAAGGAATAATCCCAGAACTTTATTCATTATTCTTATTCAACTGAAGTATTATTAGTTATTCTCAGATGGATGTTGCTGTTTGTTGTGTGTAGCGGTACACGTCTGTACAGTAGTGGTTTCAGTGCTGCTGAAGCAGAGGAGACGGAAACAGAACATGTCAGCCTGCTGTGCCATGCTGTGCTGCAAAGCTTCAAATGCCTTTGAATATTTCTCACCGAAGCTTTAAAGCCCAAAAATGGTATTCGGGACAATCCTAGATTTTTGTTTACTTCACAACATTAAGCATGTTTTTACAGAAACGGAAAAGAGTGACACCAAGGGGTCTGGCAAAGCAAGTTTGGATGAGAATGCGTTAGACAGACGGTAGAAAATGTTAAGCAATTACTTCTTAGTGAAGCCTGCAGAACACAGAGAGACGCAAGAATTATATAGCACTGTACTGTATGTATATATGTATATGTAGTTTGGCTGTAGCCTAAAGACATTAAAGGGATCATGTCAAGTACTTCCAATGGCCACTTGAGGTTGACTCCAAAAGCAAGTTAATCCCCATAGTCCCCATGAACATGTTTACAGCCTGGTATCAAAAAATGTTTTTGGTCTCTATAGCTAATTTTCACAGGCGCAGTTCATATTGGTTCAGTGACACTGAACCCTGTAGAAATGCATCTTTAATTGTTTAACATAGAACTAATAATTTATTGTAATGATTAATAATATCAACCTTGTTTTGCCTTCATATTGACAGAAGAAGAAACCAACAAGATAAGAAGATAGATTTGTGGTATTTTTATTTACTTATAGCTAAATAACATCAGACACTCTCTGTCCACACATGGTTAAATATGCACTTCTGTCACGCCATGTAAACCAACTATGTTCAGCTGTACTATCTACTATGTATCAGCTGCACAGTCAAGATCAGACTAGAGACATAACTACTTAAAAGATGGGTGAATAGTACATGGTCTCTGAAGTTTTATACTGCGATATTCACTGAAAATGACAAAAAATATAGCCAGGTGAACTCCCAACTTCAATTCCTGAACTTCAACAATCACCCGTTCCTCATTAGTTGGAATAAGGAATAAGTAGAAACAGGGCATCTGACAAAACTTCAGCTCAAAACAACACATTGTGCAGTGCTTCATTGCTCGCAGCCAGTTACTTCATTCCAGTCAAAAACAATGCTTGCATTGCATTTTATTTTGAAGGGTGTGATAAACTTGCAAAGAAATGTCTGGAAATTTTTGTTTGGTGGATTATTTCTCTGTTGTTAATGATAATGATAATTGTCACTGTATTTTACATCGTTGGAAAGTCTGTTTATTTACCTTCACAATGACGTCCAACTTGTAAGGATCATGTTTTTGTGGGATGAGCAGCACAGCTGATTATGTGGGTAGTGAAATTCGCTAAAATTCTTTGCCAATGCCAAACAGTGTATTCTCCTGTTGGTATTGACTGGATGATTGAACGCTATCATTAACAAGAACAAACAAGATATATTGGTAATTTTGCACTTTATTCATTTAATGAATGTGGAGGATCCATACGCAGCCACAACAGCCTGGCACCTCCTCCTCATGCTGGTCACCTGGTTACATATTGATGTGGGATGACACTTACTCCCTCAACCAGGATTTGTTGTAGGTCAGCCAGCGTGATGTGTAGGTCACTCTAACACATACAACATGCCCAAGCTGATCCCACAAGTGTCCAGTTGGGTTGAGGTGCATTGTCATCTTGGAGGATGAAGTTAGATCCCACATTGTGGAGATATGAGATTGCTACTGGCTGGAGAATATCATCCCGATATCTCACTGCACAGAGATGGCCTTCAATGATGACAAGCCTTGTTTTGCAAGTGAGAGAGATGCCATCCCACATCATGGCACTGCCCCCGCCAAAAGCTGTTACTCATCTATGCCACAATCAGCATAGCGTTCTCCACATCGTCTCCATACTTTCACCCTGCCAACCCACTCATCACCGAACATTACATTCCCCCACATGTTCAGGTTCCATTGTCTGTCTTGTCAACACCAGTGCAAACAGGCCTGACGGTGACGTCATCGCAGGCTTCCTGGTGGCCTTCTGAGCACGGAGACTGGCCGTGTGCAGTCCGTTCCCGACAGTTTAATCAGAGATCTGTATGCCGTAACATTCTACAGTGGCTCTTCAGAAGCCTATGGGTGATGTCATGGAGACCACGTCCATATTTTATACAGTTTATGATATGCATCCTCTGTCAGAAATACTCTGTTTTAGTGCCTGAAAAGCTGTAGGCTTATTTACCATTGTGTAACCTCATTTGACAATAGAGAGTGACTTAAAAGTCATTTATCTAAATACAAATCTCTGACATTACTGTAAGTCATATGCTCCTCAAGACAGGCTCCCTTTGCAGATATATAAGTTTATGCCCAGTCTGCTGGTCCCTGCTGAGCTCTTTTCCCTTCAGCTGCTGCCGGCGCTATTTGAGCACAAGTACTGTAGTGGAGGATCTCTAAAACAGGGTTGCCCAAAGTGGGCCTGCAGGCCAAAGCTGGCCCACACTAAGGTTTGGCCACCAGATGTTTCTGGAGATAAATAAAAGGGTAAAACATTGTAATATAAACTAAATTTGTATTTATTGTGAATTAGAAATGTGCTTTAATTGTGTAGGGTCCTTAATTATTTATTCTTTGTCATAATCTGAATGCAGCGGGCAGAGTGACCCTTGCAGGAAGTCAGTTTGATGTGAGTCAGATAAGAAAAGATGAAATGGAGAGGCAGAGACAAAATGCATTCCGTTAAAGGAACTTGGGATCCTATTACCGTTTTGCATCTTAAGTATACAACGGTGTTTGCTTTTGGCCTGTAGCCCATCATTAAGTTTCAGTTTTGGCCCTCCAAGGTGAAAGATTTTGGCAGCCCAGCTCTAAAACAACCACACTGTCACTTCTTAAATTATTGTCATAGTCTATGTTTAGAATGATCAAACGCCCTCTCTCTCTGTTTCCCTATTAATAATACTTTTTGAATGCATTATAATAATGCAGCATATCATGATTTGCATAATAATGCAGCATATCAATAATTTAAGCTTGACAGCTTAAGGAATACTTAGCTTTGCTACCTTTATCGTTCATCTAAAAAATATGATTAAAAATGACATACACTTACAGATTCTAATAGCATTAAAGGGACAGTGTGTAGGATTTGGTGGGATCCAGTGGTGTGGTTACAGATTTCAACCAACTGAATACCCCTCCGCTCACTCCTCCCTTTCTAAGACTGTGGTAACATGAACCGCCAAGTGCAAAACCACGGTAACACCTCACCCAGAGGTCATCCTCACCATAATAACACTACTTCAGGAACAATAGAAGTCAGACGGCGTTACTAGGGTTTTTCATTCGGTGGCACATGTTACTGCTGTTTCAGTGTCTTGAGTGTCTCAGAGAACTACGGTGGTAATAAAGTGAAAGGCTCTCTTTGGGCTACTGTAGAAACATAGTAGCGCAACATGGTGGGCTCTGCTCCCTAGGTACATATGAAAGGCTCAGTCTAAACTTAGGAAAACACAATCACTTTTAGTTCCAAGTGATTATACACTAATTAAACATAGTTATGAATATTATATTCAATTTTTTCTAATAGATCCATTGAAATGTTACACACTGGTCCTTTAAATCTTATAAATGTCCTCCTATCTCACTGTCAATGTTTTACATTAACAGAGGATAAATTCATAGACACCATGGTAAATCAAAAAAACAATAATCAAATAAAATGAGGCCCCTCTTTCCTGAACATTTGCTTCACACAATCAAGATAGATCTCCCACTTCAAATTATGGAACTATTCCCTCAAACATGCTGGTAAAGTCAGTTTTAATTTCACAATTAAAAATGGTTACTGATTTTGTATCATTGTGCTTATTGTTAACGCTCAGTTATGGCAGTTACAGCAGGAACTCACCTTTACATTAATGTAAATAGGATGGCATTCTATGTTAACCCCACCAGTGTCAAAGCGGAGACAGACACTGGGCTTCCCATCAAAATTATACAGCCTAGTCAAAGAATAAATGTGTTTATGGAATTTATTTTAAAATGTAAGATTGCACATTTTATTTATTCAGTTTTACTTTTTATTTGAAAACCTTATTTTTGCTGCCATGTGGGTGGAGAGGGGTACTACAGTATTAAGTATGTACAGTACTGAATATTTTCAAAGCCAGCTTTCCTCATATGCACACAACTTATGGAGCTCCAAAATGTCTTCTAACGTACAGGAGGAACTTTTGGTACTGGTATGAAGTTTATTACATTCATTATTGATGGTATACTTCAAGTGTTCTGAAATATTCATAAACTCATAGGCAGACAAAAAGGTGCCAACATGATGGCACCATGCTCAGCATACTATAAGCAATGGAAGGACATTAAAAATGAGCAGTTTTTACATTTTTACTTGAAAATGCATATGAAATGTACCTCCACATGAATTCAAAACAAAGTACTGACACTGCAGTAGCAGAAGCATAACAAACTAGTTTCACTGCCTTAATAACTCCTCCGTGTAGATAAGACAATATTTTGCATAGCAGTATTTTATATTAAGATGGTGAACGTCTTAGATTTCCAAAGCAAGTGGAAGCTTTATGGCCAAGTTGCTGCCATGTAGAAAATCTATTGGTGTTTATTGTAACAGTAGTTACGAGCCAAATCGATTGCTTGGCCGTAGTTAGCCAGCAGAAAACCGTTATGATATATCTTAGGTGTGTTACCAAAGATGCCATTTATAAACCACACCTGATGCATTTGACCCTATCATGCCATGTGGTTATCCTTCTTTGGGCCATGTTTCAAATGCATGGGAACAGATCCACTCAGAGTTCTGATTAGTCTGCTTAAAGACAGGGCCGCCTTAAGACATAGGCCATGTAGGCGATCACAAAGGGTGCAAACTTCTGGGGGACACTGATCGCCCTCTAAAAAAATAAAATTAAATTAAAAATTAAAAAAAATCTGCTGGCTGCCTCATTTTCTGCATTGTTCATTAACAAATGAACAAATAAATAGAGAAATCAAGAAATACACTTTCACCTCTGTAACTCTCTTTCTCACACATTTTCCATTTTCTTATTTTGCTAATAAAAGTGTAAATTGTTTTAAAATTGGCTAAACACTGTCAAACCAAAAACACCAGAGACCAGCTGTTAATTTGTTATGTTGTTATGTTATCTATGGAAATAGATATCTTAAATTTTGTCTTCAAATCCAAATTTTGCTTAAAGCATCAAAAAGGCTACAGCCTGCATCAAGAGCATGTGAACCCACCTGGTCTAACCTGTTGTTGATGGGCAAAGTAGGTTGACACTAAGCTATCACAACGTGCAAACAATACAACCGGAACAGGAAGTAGAACTTATGCAGTGGATCATATCCACAATGGTGTTAATGCTTCTATTCAAAATGTCCACTCCTTCCTCAGGAGATAAAGATTAACTGGAGCATGCGTCATCAGAATATATGTCTAAACTTTTACGGTTGCTTATCCAAGTTGGGTCAAGCTGGCAGCAGGCTTAAGTAAGCAAGACATCCTTGATCCATCCAGGTCTCCAGGACAGATAAATAATATATAACAGTAAAATTCCTCCAATATGTTTTGGTCTGACTGGGTTCTCCTCCCAGTTGGACATGCCATTATGGCATGCCACTCATTAAGTTGCATTAATTACACCTCTGCTTTCCTGCTATGGCGTGTTAATATGTGTGTCTACAATGTACATATATGCATTGGTTGTCAAAGAAAGCTTTACTGTTAAATAGTAGTGAATACGGAGGCGCCAGCAGGAGCAATCAAACAACTTGATGTTTACTGTTTACAGTGGAGGTGGACCGAGGTAAGACCTCGTTTACCAGTGTCTGACTGACTCATCATTTGACCAATCGTGTCTCAGCTTTGAATCAGCGTTCGTCCAATCACAGAAGAGTGCGAGATGATTGCCTCTCCCCCAAACTGCATGTTGAAGAAGAACGTCATCTGCCTCATACATTTAGCTTTAGCCAAAATTAGCTAGTTGATCAAATCATTGATACATCTTCCCGAAACGAGCGTTTTTCATTTAAACCGCCAGCCTACGTAGCGGTTATTTATTTGGCACTTCCCGGGTTTACAGTGCAAAACATGTATATAAAAGCCTTGTTCCGGTGCAGAGACATGCTGAAAGCAGAACTGGTCGTGTGAAATGCTGGCTAGCTTAATCAAAGCTAGCTGACGAGCAGGGGCCGAGAAACGAAAGTGGCTAACATTAACGAGAGATAAGCCTGTCACAAGAAGCCTGGGGAAACAAACCCGCTGCCAGCGAAGCCACAAGAAGAAGGACAGATAGGTAAATAACGTCTGGTACTTGGAATAAGCAACATGTCTAGTTAACGTCTCATACTAACATTGGCTAGTCATCCGCTAACGTGTAGACAAACACTTTGACAACTGTGAACTTAGCTAGTTAGTTAGCTAGCAACCTAAGTAGCCTCATTTACAACGAGAGAAAACTGACTCACTGCTAACGCTAAAATGGATTAGAGGGGTCCAAGTTGATGATTGTGCTAGTATCAGCCCTGATGTTGCGCCAGTTATAAAGAGACTGACGTTAGTTGTTGTTTCTTTGTGTTTTGCTGGACAACTATCAAATGTATCATTAGCGTCAGTCTTTATAATTTTCTGTCATGTGCAACATTTGGTAATGTTATGATAACATACTTGCACCCCTGTATGTCATTGTTTTCATTTTATAATGGTGTAGAGGGTGTTGATAAATAATTATGTGTTTATATACATATCTATATATATATCTATATATGTATATACACTACATTAGAAGTGATTGAGATTGTTTTGGATGCCTCAAAGGGCCAAGAGCACAGGTTTAATGCAATCTATTTCCCATACGGTGTAATTATGAAATTCATATTCTGTCATTTCCTGTCAATGTACATAGCACTGTCTGATGTCCCTTACAATTTAAGTTTTGTCATGTTTTGTATTCCCTTTCTGTGCCCATTAAACACCAGCACAGGAGTTAACTTGTTTTATTGCCTGGTTGTGGGCAATTTTATTAGGTTGTTGGTGTGTATGTGGCTGTGTGTTTGGCAGTGTTTGTGTGACGGTGTGTTCCAGAAATGGCAGCATCATTCAGTGGCATGTTTGTGTTGGCACCTTGATGTGAAATCCTGCACTAGCCATGCTGTTTTAGCCTATGACTACTTTTGGTCTGTCCAGAGGCATTTATCTATACACTTCTAGTTGTGTCGCTTGATTGAGTGGCTTCAGATGTATTCTCAGATACAGACAGTGTTAACTGGCCAGTTTGAAATAACTCAAAGATAAATTTGTGAAGTGCCAAGAGGGGTAGATGGATGAGTTCTGTACATGTGAGCACGTTGCAGATGAATTTTCTGATAACACTGCTTTCTATTTTAGTATTCGCTAGCATAAATTCTCCAGTTGACATCCAGAGCATGAAACCTGCGATATGTATAGTTATCCATGATACTGAGGTGTGTTTACACCATATAAATAGAATATAGGAGTAGAACAGACATTGTCATTCAAATCAGTATCGCAGGATGATCAGAGCCATTTTTATGTCTACCAACTTGCCGCAAGTAGTGAACTCACTGAGATGAGATTTTGCACTAACAAGTTTAAGAACTCAATGCTTCATCCACACACTTGTCACAGCGGAGGAAAGTACATTGCTATCGTGAGATGAGTGACAGTGTTGTTCAGATTTTTGTCTGTAAGCAGTATGGCATTGGAGCATGGTGGAATTAGCAAAATAGCTAGCTATTTAGTGAACAGCTAGCTGGTTAGCTCTTGAGCTGGTTCCACCAGGCTTTAGTGCCGCACTGATGATGGAAAATGAGCTGAACAGCGAGCTGGTGGCCAGTGGCAGTGCTGGGTCTAACGGTCCCTCCACCTGGGAACAAGCTTCCTAGCTAACTAGCCAGCCAGCTGTCTCCAGGACCTGGTCCCTTCTCTTCCCGATGAGCTACGACCACACATTTTGCGGACCTTCTGACATGTGTTCTGGTATCACCATAACAATTAACAACAATCGCCATTTATTTTGTACGAGTCAAATTACCAGAATAAGCATTTAAATGACGAGTTAACGCCTAATTTGCTGAGACTTTTGTAGCCTTTATCACATTTCCACTGTCATATTCAGAGTATGCTCACCATTCGCTTACCAAAGAGTTATTCTCTAACATAAGGACATTTGTGATTAAGATAAGTACACATTTTGTCTGACACTATCAGTGATGTCAGCTGGATAGTAGAATCTACACTACTTTAAACTTGTAAAACTTGTCTGTTGTAATATGCAACCACATTGCACATGTTGTGAGGAACTGAGACTGCTTTTAAACCATTTAGTAGATGGTAAATGTTGAACCCATGCAATAACATGTCATTCATCCCTCTGCCTCTCACCCAGTCTCACTGTTTCTCAACTTTTGAGGCCTGGGAGTCAAACTGAAGGCAGTCCAGGTTTCCGTGTAGAGAAAGCAGGTATATGGACATGCTCTTCGAGCTGCAAAGAGCCCACTCACAGACCAGTATAACATGACACCTTTACTCTCCTCCTCTTTGGCTATAGTCTGATAGACTCCCGTCTGGTCAAGTAACGGCCCCAGCTTCCCCGACGCCACTACACTGAAGATGACTGAAGCTGTCTGCTCAGAGAGCACTTGTTCTGGGAAACTGACTTCTTCTGATGCGACTTCAATGATGAGTCATCAAAGGGGGGCATCTTAATCTGTTTGTTCACCAATTTGTAAAATGCGAACCTTTATTGAGTGATGCAACTGATTCCATTTTATTTACGTTTTTAAAAAAAATAATAACAGAGGGCATTTCCAGAAGACCTTGAGTCCTTTACTTTTTCAACTATGGATGTGGCTAATGGATATTTAGTCACAGGAGACGCCAGGTGCAGGTTTTTAGTGCTTAAGCCCTAAATCCTTAGAATGAGCTTCTTATACATTGTTTGAAATATAGCTTGTTTTAATTAGTGTCATATTTTGGCAGTTCACTGTGTTTGAAGTTACAATAATAGTAATTTCTTTTTATAGCATGTACAGTATTTCTAATGCAATATTAATCGATCGCCATGGGACTCCTGGGACAGTGCTAAGCACTAAGACTAGAACCGCCCCCTTCACTTAATCTGTGGATACATGATCCCCTGCAGAAATGGCACATTAGTAGAACTTTATCATTTAAACATTTACCTTATGCTCTTAGTATTGGCTTTTTTAATCAGAGATGAGAACGGCAAAGAGAAACTGAGTCAAAACTTAAAGTGTATTAATTATTAATATGTGTAGTGCACCTATTATATGCATTTATGGCATAACAGCATTGATTTATAATTTGTTGTTATCGCAGAGGAAAGTTCTTAGCCTCACGAAGCTCTCCTCATTGTCAACTGGCTTACAGATAAAATACCAAACAACATTTAGTTTACTTCTTACACCTAGTTCACACTCGTCGACGGTTCCAGTCTGGGACAGATCCCCCAGATCAGAGGCGAATATGCATTAGCTTGGTGCTCGAGTGCTATTCGTGAACTATTAAAAGATGCAAGTCGAGAGGCTCGCAGGTGCCTCGCAGACACATTAAAGTTATCTAGTGTGCTAAATATCTGGACCTGTCAGGGAGCTACAATCAAGGAGAGCGTGTGACCCGGGTTGAGAGGAAACCAGAACCTGGCAAAGAGATCACCTCTAACAATAGAAACTTATGGACCAAAGTTGTTGTTGCACTTAGGGTATTGGATGTTACATGAGTAAACATAACATAACATGGCAATTGATCTACATGGGAGAAATAGTGAAGGAAACAGGCTATTATGTGAACACGAGTGCCAGCGACAACATCAGCAAGCACGATTATGGCACTTACGTGTTTTCGTGACAAACCTTAGTTTGTAGAGCTCATCAGGGATTCCTCCTGGTGAAAGTTCCTGTAGTGAGTGACCTCCTGTCTTTGATCAGTCATGTAGTGTGAAAACCACAATGACTTCAAGACTCCCGATTACAAGTCAGCACAGCGATATGACTGCTTTGAAAGTTGTGCAGTGTGAACTTTGCTTTGCTTGAAGTGTTATTAGTATCGTTAGAGCCCACCATGTCTGTATTTATGTGGTAAACCTTTTCAGGTATTGGTCCAGGATATAAATCTGAGCATTATACACAATGTTATAGGCAAACCCTCTACTTTGGAATATAATGTATGTCCTCAGTTTAAGGAAGATTGCCATAATCCAAGGGGACTTCTACCTGGGCTGTGTCCAAAATCATTCACTTATTCACTGTTTGTCGCTATGTAGGGAATATTTAGGAGTGGACAATATAATGTTTCGATCAGAACAACAATATTCAGACACTACTCAGGTCAACCTTTTCATCCAGCAGTCTCATTTCCTTGCGTGATGGTAGTTGGCTCTTGAGGTTATGTCTATCGATTTTTCCACTTTATATTGCATTGTGTTGTGGGATAATTTTAGTCCACTACACTGGGTATAAAAATTCTCTCCAGACGTTCAGGCAACACTACACACATTGCATAGTTGATTTTAGAAGCAGCGCTGGTCTTCATGAAGGGCACAAGTTGAGTTTTCAACCAGCAGTAGGCAGAATATTTTTGGCATCATTGGCCAAAAATGCCATAATAACCTCTCGGCATATTGTAATTCAAGTGTTCTGAGAGAAAACTAGATCTCCACACCTCCTCGTGGCTGTTTTCAAGCTTTAAAAAATCTAGCCTGTGACAGGAAAATTTGGCCAATAACATTTTATTTCAAAGAGAGCAATTCTGTTGAGTGTTCACATTGGCTGTGCTTTTTTTTTTTTGAGGAGAGAAATAGACATTACATTAACAAAATATTGTTTCATATTTGATCAGCGCTGCCTAGTTTGACGTTTGATCGGAGTTCCTGAGGTATTAACAGCCGACTCACGGCTCAGATTAACTCTGATTGATTGTTTTCCTCCAGTCTATGAAATCTTGCACATGCTATTTGGAGCACTGGAGGATACGGGAGGACACAGATGCACATAATTTATTTTCAGATTTTTTTAACTTATATTTGCTCCATTTCTACCCACTGTAGCTTTAATGCCAATCTGCTGTACTTGCTGCTGTACCTCAAAGTGAGCCAGCCAGTTTGACCACTGTACCGATTTAGGATGAGGCAGGAGGGCCTCTATCTGAGGGCTTATATCCTCTTTTGACTCTGTATTTTTCTTTTGGGAATCACATGCAAAGCATTGATTATTGATGATTTCACTCAGCTGCTCCTCTATCTATAGTAATCCAGCACGTGTTTTCTACTACAGCACCATACTACATTTCCCATCATTCTGTGCACATTTGGTACACGGCCACAAATGAGATGATTATTTATTTCTGTCACCTGTCATTCCCACCAAAAACAGTACACCAGCTGTGTAGATGTGGAAATGTAGATGTGGGCTATTATATCACATACTAAACATCATGGTTTACATTAGCCAGCATGTGCCAGCTTTTTGTATCACATGTAGTTATCTGGCAGATTAAATAATTAACGGCTGAAATTTCTGTTGGGTAGTATGTCAGTTGGAAGTATGCCAAATAAATTAATTACTTAATAGCACAATACATAGCCTAATATTGTAAGCTATGTTGCCAGGACAACTTAAATATAAACTTATGTTATATAAAAGTTGAAGTGCCTCCTGTCAGCTGTGCGTCTAATCCAGTACACTGTTTGTCAGATATGGTGTATAGCTCCACACGGTCCGCTGGCTGTCCATTCTGTGTGTGCTAAAAAAAAAAAAGCCAGTGTTCATACCCAGCCAGCTAAAAGCGAAGCAAAATGGCTTGGACCAAGCAACCATAATGATGTTATAAATAATGATTTTATAACTTTTGACTTTTGGACTTAACACTGAGATAATTACAAGTAATAATATAATAATATAAGTAGCGCAGCGCCGTGCTTGCTGTGTGTTTGCATGTTTGAGAGAGAGAGTGGAAGAGAAGGTGGATTGCATGTAATATTTTGGTAAGGTATTAATGATAATTTAAATGTCAATGTTATGAATGAAGCTTGAAACTATTTGGTAGGCAACAGCCCTGCGAGCCACACATCACTATTTTGAATTTGACAAAGGAAGAAATCGGACCAACCAATGTATTATTGTATTTTTAACCACTTGTTCATTTAACTTATTTTCAAGTTATGTCAAATGTAGACTATTATATGGCTAATATATGTTAGTTTTCTTTCTATATGGCCAGAATTCTGGATTATTATTGGCTATATTGGCTGTCAAAAAGTCTAGTGTAAACTCTGCTATACAGTGCATGCAGGGCTGGGTATCAGTATTCAATACCTTCTGAGGTATTGACCAAAATAACCCTGCCTGCACCAAGTAGTATCAAACAGTACCTGCATTCCATCGTTTTTGTACTCAGATGTAGAAAAAAATGACTATTTGTATGGTTTTACTTGCAGCTAATCACCGCAAGCATACTTCGATTTAATGCATCGTGTGATTGGCCCACTACCACAGCAGCTACAACCCATACAGTCTGTGGTGTGGCGAAGTGAAGCGCAGTGTGTTTGATGGAGT
The DNA here is from genome assembly GCA_947000775.1 of Pterois miles. Lineage (NCBI taxonomy): Eukaryota > Metazoa > Chordata > Actinopteri > Perciformes > Scorpaenidae > Pterois > Pterois miles. The sequence continues at coordinate 3,517,937 of CAMQGK010000256.1, forward strand.
TGGCAGATCAGCATGCCAAGATGCCACCAAAACATGAAATATGGCTGTACTACATACCTGTGGTGACTGATAAAAATAAATACTTGGTGGTGGCATTTTACGCATCTGTATGCTTCCATTCACATAATGGATATTGAATTAAGTGATAAAAAGGCATCAAATAAAGTAATCGGTATCACTTTAGGGTATGGGCATCATAATTTTATGCAGTCCTAACTGCATGTCACCAAAAAAGGGTGAGCGGGCTATTTTGTTAATGGTAGTTCACTGCTGTGTGTAGTCTGTGTTTGACAGGTTAATCTGGCCCTGCGTGGATCCCATCAGCAGCCGACTGTTAAGTTGAGTTAGCTTGTTAAAGCTACCCAGCTTGTCTGAAGTGTGAGACCTGCGGGCCCGTCTGTTTGCCAGTTTTCAGCTTTGACTCTCAAACAGCATCAGCCATTCACTTCATCTTGCAACGGGAGAGAAACAGTTGTACGGTGTGAGTAATGCTGACATTACACCAAACGACTTTTCAAGTGATTTCACTCCCATTTCCAGTGTCTGCAAAATCACAAGAGTTGCGGCGTGCTTCTGCGATCTCGATGGTTTAGTGTAAAACTCATCGTTTAGCTGTCTTAAGTCCCTTTTTTTTTGACATTCTGGTAAAATCAAACAAGTTTAACATGGGGGGCAGTAAAGCTGAGTCTGTAGGGAGTTGGCTTGGGAACCGGAGGGTACCGGTTAAGTCCCGAAAAGGAAAAAAAAGTCAGTGTGAACTGGAAGCTGGAGAGGTGCCAGTTTTCTCATGGGGCCCGCTTGACAGGTTCTGCCCCCTCACTCTGACATCTCTAAAATCTGATGTGTGTGTGTGTTTGTGGATGACATGAATAAACAGAGTTTAAATTGAATTTCCCCACTGTGGGATTAATAAAGGTTGATCTTCTTCTTCTTCATTATCATAAGTTCAGGGATACAAACATGTCAACAACCAATAGGTGCGCTCTCTTCAGAACCAAACAGGAAGCAGAAAATGGGGAAGAAAGTAAACATGGAAAAACTGGTGGAGCTGTTGAGTGAACAAGTGTGTGTGGTGATTTATATGATTGAAGCCATCTGAAACATACAGTTAGCTCGATGGTTAATAGAAAACATTCCAGTTGCTACTATAACGTTAGCCTGCAAGTAGCCCCATTCGGGGCAGTGGTTAGCTAGCTAGCTAGCTAGCTATAGCATACTCACTGGGGATTTCGAGGGCTGCAGCATTTTCTGTCCACTTCTTCTCAACAGTCTTCTTGTAAATTTCCACCAGGAGCAGGATGTGACATCATCTCTAAGGAATCCAGTTGTAGTCTTGTAAATAGCGACCCTGCAGGATCTCCAGTCTTTGCAAAATATTAGTCTGTGGCTAAAAACTCTGACTTAAGACACTTATTCATTTCTCACATTTAGATGTGAGAGGGTGTCATACTTCAAGTCTTCTAGTGTATGGTAGTTATGAATCAGAGCTTCGCCACTTTTATTGAGACCTAACCCTGAAATGCATATGTTTTCCATAAATGGCAACATGAATATATGCAAACACGCACATGCACACGCACACACACACACACACACACACACACACACACACACACACACACGCAGTGACATGGCTGTACAGATCTCTTGTCGCATGCTGCAACCACCAGCATCTACTGCAGCTTTTGTTGCTATGGCAACCACTTAGCTGCCACTCCAAGCTGTACAACCATGGAGACCGGGTGACATCACTCCCCAGAGTTATCAGTGCTTACATTAGTGTTTACAATTTATGCTGGTGTATATATTTTATATGCAAGACCAAGAGGGCATGGTGATGCGTATTGTGTCGATGATGACTCATTATCAGCCATAATATAATAGGGCGCTTGCCTTGGTACAGTGTGCATGCAGTTGCCGCACAGGTGAAAGAGCAAATGATTTGGTTTGGTTATAGCATACATGGCTTTGATATCCGCTCCATAATAAGTTGAATGTGTGTTGTCAAGGTAATAAAATTTAAGTGGTTTGCAGTATTGGTGCTTCCCAGCCCTTTGATATGTGATCAGTGGCCAAGCCTGTGTGTGTGTGGGTGTGTGCTGATATGCAAAACAAAACACACCTGTTGTTCATTGTATCACTATTAAATGAATTGGGAGAGAGGAAGCCACAGAAACCACCGTGGTTGTGATGATCCAGTCTTTTCTAAAAGTAAATAAATAGGAGTGTGACGATACACTCGTCTCACGATACGATACACGATATTGGGTTCACGGGTCGATCGTGGGTCAACAGAAATCTGAGATGAGGGGAAACTTATGTTTTAGTAGTTATGTCTTTTTATTTTTCTTTTTTTTAATTTAACCTTAAGCCTTAAGCATGGGAACATTCAGAGGCCAGAACCTTAAGCGTGCTTATTATTATTTATTTGTAAGTAGCATTTATTGATATTTTGAGGAATTAAACATGTACAATTTCCGAGACTAAGAGGCCATTAAGTAGTGTTACAGTAGTGTTCTCACATTACGTATCCAATTAACATGGCTGGATGCAGAATTATTCTCTCCTATCAAGCAGCCTGATGCTGTTCATTTAGCTAATGCAGGTGCAATTACCGACAGATAACACATCCTCTCGATCCACTTTGTACAGTTTGTTAATGTTCTTAGTAGCCAGCTCTGGCCAGCCAAAGAAGCTTTTAAGCCTGCTCCTCAGTCTCTTTAAGCATAAGCCAAAGTGGCTGTGCTATTTCTGGGTATAATGAGCAATGGTCATTGTTTGGTTGAATTATTCCTTTAGGACACGTGTCAAACTCAAGGCCCGCAAGCCTAATTAGGCCTGGCACCTCATTTTATGTGGCCCATAAGCTTGCCTTTGGCTTGCAAAGAATGTATTATGCTTATCGTACAATTCTATGCTGCTTTACAGAATTATGGTGTCCTTAAATTACACATACACATACACAATGCATCTTGATTTTGTTACATGCTGACTGAAGTGTTGCAATTTCAGCCGACTGATGGGGTCGTAAAAAAATACATGTATGAATGATGCAGAGGGAAGGCAGTTTAATGAGAGACGGAGAAAGCGGCGAATGCATGCTTGTGCTTTATGGATACAAGCCGGTATAGCTTCTTTGCTACGAGTTGGTGACAGTGCCCAAGGAATACAATTTACGGCGGCACTTTGACACCAAATTTGGAGCTAAGTGTGCCACACCACTGTCATCTACCACACATGATCTCAGCAGATCAGCTATTGGTACACAAACTATTTATATGCAAGTTAAATCAGAGCACATTGATTTGTTGTGCTATAGTTCTGCTCCCCTCAACTCCGACCACAAAGTTAAACAAAGTTAATGTAATAAATTGTATTTGATAATAATTGTGTGAGGGTAAAAAAAGAACTTTATTATTCACTGAATTATTTTGATCTTTGATGGGTGAGTAATGAGTTTTTTTTATTTCATAAATTCATGGGATTTATGTTATAATAACACATAGAAATGTGTGTGTGCCCACATATAATATTTTTGTATCTGTGTGCATGCATATATATTGATGCACCTGCTTGTGTTTTTTGTTAGTGAACTTATATTTTAGGTAAATTGTACAATATTTCTGCTTGCAATTATTTTTCCTAGGCTCCTGCTTTCAGAGCTAGTTACTAAATAAATTATTACTAAAACTAATAATAATAAAATGCAGGTGCAATTTTGTGATATGATCAAGAGTAGAAATATTTATATAGTCTTACAAATGCAACCGGCCCTTTGAGGGCAACTGTAACGCTGATGTGGCCTGAGATAAACTATACAAGAAACACACACTTGTAAGTCTTTTACAACTTGCATGGTTCACATTTTCAGACCCGCGAAGATTATGTTGAGATTTTTAGTCTGTTTTTGTTGGCTGGATGGAAAGGCATAACCACTGCTAGGGTTGGGCAATATTGAAATGTCCTTACCGACGATATTGCAGAAAAAATATGATATACAATGTTATCGTCCCCTTTACAGACATGCCCACTTTATGATAATCTCCTGCAGTTTGGGACAAGTCATAGTCAAGTCAGCGCACTGACTGGGGCGGCTGAGGCTCAGAGGTAGAGCAGGTCATCCACCAATCGGAAGGTCGGTGGTTTTATCCGCGGTTCCTCTGGTTACATGTCGAAGTGTCGTTGAGCAAGATACCCTAACCCCAAATTGCTCCCCGAGGCTGTGCCATTAGTGTCTGAATGACAGCTGTTATTACTTGTTGGGTTTGAGTTAAAAAATATACAATTAATTTGTGATTTTATTGGTACTGAATATTTTAAAGTATGGACAGCCCTGTATGAACATTAAAAAATGTGGAGAGCATCTTGATCAGCTGACACACAGCACAGGGTTAGGGAGGTGAGAGCGAGTGTGCTGTCATTTATCTATACAATTTTCAGGTTCTTTATGTAAAATAATTAGTGAACTGTTCCTCAGAACTGTTTTTCATTTGTGAACAAATATAATTAATGAAACATTATTTAAAAGTTTTCTGAATCTGCTCATTTGAATCACATGGCAAACATTTCCAGAAGAATTAAATGTTCAGATGAAGGCAGTGATATGTAATAAGATAATTATTTGCAAGCGACATACTGGACTGGAGTCTGTTGCTGCATAGAGCGCTATGGCTTGTTTATTCAAAGTTTATTAATATTGAACATGTTGCATGTCCTAATTGCATAAATTTGACATGGCACTCCCTTGAGTCCCCAGCAATACACCCGCCATTTGGACAAGCTTCACTTAATATGTGTAATTGTGCCACTGCGTTGGAACTGTTATTGTGAAAATGCAATTGTTGAGCAATTTAAACTTGAATTAGAATTCTGTGTTAACATAGTAGAGGCCTGCATTGACTCAACTGTTTTCAAATTCAGTGTGTGTTTTTCTTTGTTTATCCTGTGTCTGTCTATTCTGTTCTGTCCCACAGGTAGCAGTGGGTCTCTCTCTAGGACAGAACCATGGGTGCGTTCCTGGACAAGCCCAGGACAGAGAAGCACAACTCGCATGCTGAGGGCAATGGCCTGCGCTATGGGCTGAGCTCCATGCAGGGCTGGCGTGTGGAAATGGAAGATGCCCATACAGCTGTGCTGGGACTTCCTGCTCCTGGCATGACTGACTGGTCCTTTTTTGCTGTGTATGATGGTCACGCTGGCTCAAGGGTGGCCAACTACTGCTCTAAGCATCTTCTGGAACACATAATCGGTGCTAGCTTAGGGGCTGGAGGGACCCAAGGCTCCCAGACTGGTTCAGACAGCTCTGCCACTGACCCTCCAGCACTGGTTCCTCCTACAGTAGAGACTGTGAAAGCTGGGATCCGGACAGGCTTCCTGAGGATTGATGAGCACATGCGCAGCTTCTCAGACATTCGAAACGGAATGGACCGTAGCGGCTCCACAGCAGTGGGAATCCTCCTGTCACCTGATCATTTCTTCTTCATCAACTGTGGCGATTCTCGAGCTGTTCTGTGCCGCAATTCCCATGTGTGCTTCTCCACACTTGACCACAAGCCTTGCAACCCACGTGAGAGAGAACGCATCCAGAATGCCGGCGGCTCGGTGATGATTCAGAGGGTTAACGGGTCACTAGCTGTATCGCGGGCCTTGGGGGACTATGATTACAAGTGTGTGGATGGCAAGGGCCCCACAGAGCAGCTGGTTAGCCCTGAACCAGAAGTCTTTGAAATGGTTCGGTCCCCGGAACAGGATCAGTTTGTGATCCTGGCGTGTGATGGCATCTGGGATGTCATGTCCAATGAGGAGCTGTGCGAGTTTGTGAAATCTAGGCTTGAGGTGACTGATGACCTGGAGAGAGTCTGCAATGAAGTTGTGGACACCTGCCTGCACAAGGTAAATACAAATACATTTTTGAGCATGAATTTAGTATGTTTTTTTCTGTGATTGCTTATGGCCAAGAAACAGCTTGTGTATTGTGTCACCAAGAAGGCTGTTTGAATCCCCTGCTCCAAATAGATGTACAATGAAGAAATGTTGTATAAAGTTCTGATGAGACGTTTTTGTTAAGCTTGAATGGCCCAGGCTTATAACTAAATGGTCTTTCAAAGACCGAAAGTTGAGTAGCTTGGAAAAAGTGAAAACAAATGCTTTTAATTTTGACGATACATTCACACCAAGCGTGAAGCAAACTTTTTGCGTGGTGCGATTACATACAAAGTCAATGCAAACAGGCAAAGAGACGTGAATTCGCGATTCGCAGTTAAAATATTTCTCAAGCGAGAAATTTGCGTTACGCTGTGTCATGAAAGCCTATCAGCGTTGTGATTCTTCTGCTGTTGTCCTGAAGTTGTTGAATCAGGAATGGAGAAAAAAATATTGTAACTGTCTGTGGCCACCCAGAGCTATGATAGTACATCATAGCTGCACAGAGACCAGACCAAACTGTTGTATAAATGTGTGTGTATAAAGTAGAGGCTATATATGGTATAAACCGCAACCCCGCTGCCAAATTAATGCCTAGATGTCTTAATGCTCAGCGTTGATGGAGCAGCTACCTATGTTAGCATAGCTTGGTACTGATCGATCCGATCGCCATTGAGAAAAAAAAAAAAATTAAGTTGTTTTAATTGTTGTCTTGCAGGCAGACGTGACAAAGCATGAATTCAGACTTTTTGTGTTGTTATTTCGGCATACGTTTTATCAATTCAACAACGTTGCTGCCGTATTTATGCCAAGATGGGGTTATGTTGAGCGTTGATGGAACAGTTAGCTACAATGTTAGCAAAGCCTAGCACAGATCGATCCGAGCTCCATTCAGAAAATAAGCATTTTAAAAGCTGTTTGCTTGTTGTCTTGTGGACAGACCTGACAAAGCATGAATTCAGACTTTTTACAAATCTGTATTATTATATAGTTACTTTGGCATTCTTTTGATCCATTTTTTGGAATTGAATCACCGCACAATCTACTTACTTTAGGTTCAGTGCAGTAACAATGTGTAGCTCGCTAGTGCAGCGGCACTGTAGACAGCTCGCCGCTGGGTGATGAACCCAGACACGACAGCGTTTGGTTTTCGGACATATCTGGGACTTCCACAACATGAACAAAGCAGTGACAGTGCTTATATCTTGGAAATGGCACAAAGAAAAGTTGTCAATGTCTATGGCGATAAGCCCCCTCCTCTCCGACATATCTAGCGCGAATGAACACGGATGTTATCAGTGGTCCCACTCGCGTGAGTAAAGGAAGGCGAAACTTCGCTTCGCTGTTGGTGTGAATGCGACTTGATGCCTTCTGTAGGTTTGACAGACTGCTGTAAAACTCTTGCAGGTTCCTTGAACCCTGAACAGCAGCTGTGGTCAGTTTGAATTCAGTTTATTACAATAGATTGAAATAGTGAGTGTTCAGATGGAAAAATAGCATTGTACAGTGAAGGAAATAGCATATTTATGTTATAATATTGAAATGGCTGCTCCATTACCTGTGCCTAGGAAATCATCTTCATTATTTCTTTCAGCACTACACAATAACTCCTTCTCTCACCTGCTCTTTCCTCGCTCCCCTCTCCTCCCGTCCACCTCAGGGGAGTCGGGATAACATGAGTGTTGTGTTAGTGTGTTTGCCCAACGCTCCCAAAGTGTCGGAGGAAGCTGTGAGGAAAGACGCTGAGCTCAACAAATATCTGGAGTCTCGAGTGGAAGGTGAGGATGGATGGATGGAGAAAACTAACCAGTGTTTACTGCATGTGCAAACATAATGGGATTTTTTGGAAATTTTAGTAGCTCATTTTCATAGTGTTTCTTTACTTTCTGCTGAGACTCTAGAGTAGTCAAATGTTATGGGTGGTTGAAAGTGAACATGAGGTCATTTAATTTAAATTAGGGATGCACTGAATTGCAAAATTCTGGGCTGATACAGATTTTTAAAATAACAAGCCCAGAGCAGTTGGGGGTTTGGTGCCTTGCTCAGTGCCCAAGAGGTAAACTGGCACCTCTCCAGCAACCAGTTGGTCTTGGTCCATGGGGGACTTGAACCGGTGACCTCCGCGTCCTAACCCAAGTCCTTACGGACTGAGCTACTGAGCTACTGCCTCCCCAAAATAAATAAATTAAGTGTAAGAGTGATTAAAAACTTGAGCACACACAGACTTTACTTGGGTGGGTCGTACATATATTAAGGAATATGTGTATTTTGCGACCCATTTTAGCACTTTTCATTTTTATTTTTTTATCTATTCAAGAGAACAAAAGGCATCCGCGATTGATTAACTAGTGGACTAGTAATGGCAGAACACCAGAGGGGAGCGGATGAAGAGCTCTTCTTCGTCACGCGTGCATCTTCGAGCATGTCTTTGTCGCTGATCTTTCTCTGAGACGGTCTGATTCTCCCACACGGCTGACATTTTCTTTCACTTATGTTTGTTAACCCCACCGCATGGCACCTGCCGTTAGAGTCGTGTCCAGCAGGTGGGTTCTTCTGTGAATCAGCAGCTGGTTATTGTTGTCCGAGACCGACTGCAAATAACCAACACAACATTAAGGCGGTCCAAAACTGATGCAACTCAACGGACAAACATCAACCCCTGATATCGATGAATGTCATCTTAGTTGCAGTTAGGCTGATGGCAGTCAGCAATTTGAATATCGGCCGGTGTTCAGCCGACAAATCGGTGTATCCCTAGTTTAGATAGGTTCTTGAGTTGCTGTCGTGGTAAACTGTGAAAATATTACTGTATGCTTTTGTAACAGCTGTGTGTTTACATTCTTAACATTAACAATTAACAATTGTAGTATAAACCCCTGTTACACCCATTAAAGCTTCAGTAGGTATAATTGGAGCAAATATGATTAAAAAAAGTTTTTATAAAAGTATACTATACTATATATTAACAGTAGGGCATGAGTAGTTTGACCATTTGATCGGGTGATTGACAGCTACCTCCGTTGAATGAGCAGCCAATAGGAAAGCTCCGTGAAATGGCCTGTGATTGGCCAAACCAAAGGCTAGAAAACAGAGCCATGAGGAGGTGCACAAGTCTAGTTTTCTCCCAGAACACTTGAATTACAATATGCTGAAAGGTTATCATGGGATTTTTGCCCAATGATGCCAAAAATATTGCACCTACTGCAGGTTTAATGTTGTTTATAAAGGTGTAGTTTGAAAAAAAGGTCTTTGTCTTAGGTCCTAGAAAGATTATCCTTGAAGACACAGGATCCTTCTCCAACTGAAACATCATATCTGTATGTTTTCTCCGCTGACTGCCCGTGCCCAAGTTATCTCCGGCTCACAGCAGAGGAATGACACTGTCATGACCCCCTTTTTCATTTCAGCAAGCATCTCCTGTCTTTATTCCCCTTTTGACATCTTTCTCTTCCTTCCCTTGCTCATACATTCCCTATCTTGTTTGGTTGGATTCCCTGCTCTCCTCCTGTCTTTCTTTTTGTCCTTTTTCTTTCCCATTTCATCCCATTTTTTCAGGATGGATGTATGGGGCTGTCTGATAAATGCTGTGCAGCTTTTGTCATTTCTCTTTTATGGCAACAGTTAGTTTGTGTTAAACCAGGGTTTGTCAGCGGTTTTGGATTTTGGCCAAGCAAGAATTAGTGAGTTAATAGTTTTAAGGCCCAGACACACTAAGTCAACATCGAAGATTTAGTGACAATGAAGGCTGACTTCTTATTCTGCGCCTGCTTGAAGGGAAATAACTCTCCCTACCAGTGCGTGGCGGTAGACTGTATTTGTCGTCCAAAAAGGGAAACCAGTAGACCGAGGACGGTGCATACTGGAAATAAGCCATTGTTATGATACGCAGTTGAAATAAATTTGCATTTGCTGACCATTTTCACGCTGCTCTCCACGACTCAGCTTCATTCCAGATCCATGTCGCTGTGAAAATATTCATGTATTGGAATAATCGGATATGGAAAGGGCCGCAGGCCGGACTCCAATCTGAGCCGCCACGATCAGGACTCAGCCTTGTTTTATGTGTGCCCGCTCTACCAACTGAGCTGTCCCATGTACTGATCTGTTTAATCCTAACAGTCAATCAGAATGATTTCTCTCACCGACGAGCTCCGCTGTAGATGCAACATGGTGAGTTGGCCAAGAAAAACTGGCAGACTACAGCGAACGGTGTGGGACACACTGCAAAAGCTAAGCAGACAGATGCTCACCGACAGCCCCAAACTGTCCGACAGCTGACCGTCACCCTTAAAGGCCCCGACACCCCAAGCCCTCGGTCTTTTTTCCCTTTTTGAATGCCAAATACAGACTACTCTGCCTGCTGGTGTGGAGAGTTATTTCCTGTCATACAGGTGCGGAACATTTGTGCTAACTGGCCGATGGCTGTAGTCTTTGCAGTGCATTCAGATGCAACAGTCGGCCTTCATAGCCGCTAGTTCTTTGATGGTGGCATGTTGTGACTGGGCCTTTAAACCCAGTTTTGCCTTGATCCACAGAATGGAAAAACCTTGGTCTATTTGGATGATACTGTAGGTTGTATTGCCCATTGTAAGACTAAGTAATGTAGGTGGTAACACGAAGAGGTAGTTATTGTATCTTAATACAATAACTGTGAATAAATGCTTAATGGTTTTATAGACACTCAGAGGGAGTTTAATTTCACATTTCAGAATGAAGTAGAGTGTTTGGCTTCAGGTACTGTCTAATACTGAAAGATAGAGAAAAAGAGAGAAAAGAAAGGGAGAGGAATGTTCTGGCTGAACACTGATCTGGCTTCACGCCACTCTCAACTGCAGGCCTCTTTCTGTCCCCATCTCGCTCCCTCTCTCGGTCTCAGACATGATCTCATTTCCACAAACTCACTTGTATGGTTTCCGTCTTCACTCCTGTTCTCTTCATTTGTCACATTTTTGGTCATTTTCCTCTGTCCTTCTTTCCCACTCCTATCTCTACCAATGTGTTCTTGGCCTTCACCAGCTCTGTTAATGACTGTGCAACAACATGTCTGCTGTTGTTTTAGAGATGCTCTCTCGGCCAGGGGAGGAGGGGTTTCCGGACCTGGTAGCAGTCATGAGGAACCTGTCCACCGACATCGGCATGCCCTCGCTGCCACCAGGGGGAGGCCTTGCCAGCAAGTAAGGACCGCTGCCCTCAAAGGGGGGTTGTACGTTACTTTGCAGTCAGGAACATCTGGAATAAAAAAGATGAAACTAGAAGGAGAGTAATGTAATGTAAACATTCTCTTAGGGTGTAAAGGCCACACTAAAGGAAACATTGAAACTAGTTAGTTTGATCCTAAAGCTGTGTTTGTGTTTGGTTGCACCACACACGTAAGGTTCATTTTAGTTTCTCTGGCGTAAAGTCCCTACTAACCAAAATGTTTTCACAGAATATGACATTTTCATATTCTGTGGCCAGTCAATGAAAAGCACTATTCTTGATGGAGTTTAGCGAAGAGGCTAACGGCTAAAAATAGCTAATGTTATTCACCAAAGAACAACAAAAATGTACGTAAACTAGGACAAAACCACATGATAAGGTGATAATTATACGACCTTAATCTACAGCTAACGTGCAATGTAACAACTGACATCGTGTGGAGAAACAAGAAGAAGACAACACACTTTATTGATCCCATGAGGAGAAATTCAGTTTTTACACTCTGTTATTTTTTACACAGTACACACAGACCCGAAATACATACATGCACAAACAGGACCTATATACATGCATTAATAAAGAGATGTCAGAGCGAGGGGGCTGCCTCTGACGAGTACCCCGAGCAGTTGGGGGTTTGGTGCCTTGCTGAAGGGCACCTCGGCAGTACCCAATACGAAAACTGGCACCCCTCCAGCTACTAGTTCACACTCAGTACTTGGTCTATATGGGGACTTAACCGGCAACCCTCCGGTTCCCAAGTCAAGTCCCCCCAAGTCCGCCCCAAACATAGGGTAATATAATATAACGGTAATGCTATTGATGGAAGTGTAATATTATAACAGGCGCATCATGATAGCACACACTGGAAAACTGTTATCAATTAATAGTTGTTTGAAAGTTAGCAAACCTGATGTGTTTGCTTGTCAGTTTGGCTCGAGAGCACTGGCATAACGATAGTGTGACTAATCATATTACTTTATACATACAGTAAATTTATGCCCTTGATTTGAATCGCTAAACAAACTCTGAAATTAACTGTTTGCAAAATAATAGTGCAGGTACTTGTAGGGATGGACCAAGGGCCCCGTTTCTCCCCGAGATATGTCATTAATCTGCTGCCAGCAGGTCGGTAATCCTCTGTATCTGCTTTTGTAAAATGAAAGCAAGCTGTATAAATGAGTCATCATGTATGTCCAAGGAGCATGTTGCCGACACCGTTATAACAGCCAGTATAATTCGCTCCTCCTCATCCAACAAAGTTTTCCCACCTTTTGAGACAATGCACCATACCAACCGCAATATTACGGAGGACTTGACACCCACAAGGGGTAAGGTGCAACCATTAAAATGGTAGTAGCTCGTAAACGGTGACTTATGTTAGAAATTATGTTCACACAAGGCCACATTTGAACTTACACACAGCTGGTGCAACCCGGTGCAGTCATCTAGTGTGTGTAGGTTTTTGTGTATCATTGGGACTACCTACTGTACCTAAAAATAGAAAATACTTTTCCTAGTTTGCAGTCCTTACAATACAGCTACACCTTTCCACATTATGGCCTCTGTTGAACCGAATAGCTCAAGTTGCCCAATCACAACTTTGTGTCTGTGTTCTTCCTGCAGACGCAGTGTTATTGAAGCGGTATACAACCGTCTGAACCCGTACAGGGAGGAAGATGGGGTCAGTATATGCAATGATGACTATATACACAAGACACACACAAATGTTATGTTAAAGTATTGAGGCTATGTAACACATCTACTGTAAGTTTCAGTGGTCTCTGAAAACCTTTTACTTCTCTTATGTTGATTCATCCCGTCTGGTGGACCAGGCTGGTGTTTTGTGTGTACTGTATTTATTTTGACACTCTAAACCACAGCAGATGAAGTATTATAATTGACTTCAGAGGTGGCTTTGAGCCCAGCACACTTTTTTTTTTTGTTTCCATGCATAGTGCATGATGCACTGCTTCCTGTCAGCATCCTAATAGGCTCTGCATGCATGACAACACAGCTTTGTGAGAAGTCTTCCTTGTGGAACTGAGAACTTTTGCACTTTTTCCAAATCCAGTGACTGCAGATGAAAGCATTTTCTTCTAATTTATTAGCTGAAACTTCTCTAAATGGGGCACTCTCTGTTCATCTTTGAGCAGTTTATTTGTTTGCCCCCTCCCCTCTGTTTTCTCTGTCCTCACACAAAGCTAACCCAAAGGACTGTTAAGGTCCAGACACGCTGAATTAGTGACAATGAAGGCCGACTGTTGCGTCGCCTCACGCCACCTTTGGCCGACAAGTTGCATTTGAACACACCGCAAAGACATCAGCTGATGGCCAGTTAGCACATACGGTGGCGGTAATCTGTATTCGTCATTCAGAAGGGAAACCGGAAGGCCGAGGACTGTGGATGTACAAGCCGTTGGTATGATACGTACGTGAAACAAAGTTTGACGACCATTTTTACACTACTCTCACTCACCAGTTACCTTCATTCACCCAAATGGCTCTTTTGAAAACATCAGTGTATTGGAATGATCAGATGAGATGAAGATGAAAAATGAGAAGAGCCTTCTGTGTTTTTTCCTCTTGGTTTTCCTCATTGACTTGCTTTCCTCACTTTCATTTATATTCTTGTGCACTGATTCCCTTAAGCTGAACAGCCAATCAGTGATTTTTCTCACTGATGGGCTCCGACACGAACTCAGACTAGAGGCGATGATGCAGGACAAGCTGCAAAATCTACATGTTAGAAATGGGCAACGGGTGACGCCTGTGGAGGATATGATGGTGACATCATCAGGGTGTGCAAAAACATAAAATGTCTCAGAATGATGAATATTTTTTGGATACAGTGTAAATATAGTACACACAACATTGTTAGCTTTATAAAAACTTTAACTACGTTGTGTTTGTGTGGAGCTTTATGCAAAAACATAGAAACAACATACTGTACAGATTTACCGTATCTATTCAACATAAACCTGTTTTCCTCTGTCAATGTAAAGTACCCATTTGTCATATATCATACTATATTGTGCTATACAATATGATAATATAGGCTACATTCACAAAATGATTTGACACTTCTTAAGACGGAAATGTATATTTTACTCGCTCCACCATCCCAGCAAAGATTTACTTCATATAGCAGACCTTCTACAGTTGTTGAGCTGGGCATGTGGCAACTGCTGGATAATGTAAGAGTTTGTCCAAACATAATAAAATGAGATTATATTTCATTTAGTTTGCTAATTGCTTGAACTAGGACTGGGTTTGTTACTTTATAACAGATGGAACAAGCGACAAATGGATCTTTTGGCAGGTTTCTTTCGAAAGATAAAAAGTTAAAAACGATAACGTTAAAATTGAAAATGTGCAAACACGTTTTAAGAACAGATGTGCTCACAGCTGGCGGTACAGTGAGGTGGTCGGCTTATTATTAACGCAGTTTTTGTATAAGTTAGTGAGTAAGTTGTAAGTTCTGGCAGATGTCTCTCATTCGGCAGCCTTGTTATGTTTGTTTAACGTTGCTCTATGTTGCCCACATCGTCCCGTCATTTAACGCTTTTTCCTTCCTCACCAGCTCCCACACCTTAAATTCTCGCCACATGTCCGTGTCGTCTTTGTCCGTTTATTCGCCTCTTGTGTATCTGAGAATATTCATTTGCTGCGTCGCTCCATTTCTTCGTGAGCTACGGCGACCTGTGATGGGTGCGTCTCATTTGCAAATGAGAAAAGGTTTGTCCCGCCTCGTTTTGTTAGCGAAGCTGGTCCGTGCCGTTCACATTGATATCGACCCAGGTCCAACCCTGGCATGTCTCACCTCTCAACCTGGGTTGCAAAGGCGAGTTGATCAGTGCAGGTTAACCCTTTCATACACACAGTCAACCCTGTCTCAAATAAGGGCCAACTGTATTGCTGTGGCCACTATTTGAGAATTTATGGCACCAAGGATGCTTGCGGTTGTACAGAACAATGCTGTGTCTGACATAATGAATTGAAAATGGGGAGCAGATTGTGTGATTACGTTGTGTTGTTGCAGTGGATGTGTGATTACATATGAGTGTATGCGTTTTGATATGATGGATCAGATGTGTCTGTGAGGGAATGACACACTGAGAGGCCACTACGATCATTGTTAGCAATGCAGCGTCATTATAAATCTCTGCTCACTTGTTTATTAGCTGTTACGTCTGGTGTGTTCTTGTATGTCTGTGTACGTCTGCTAGTGATGGACGGTCCTGAGACGGAGCCGGACTCAAAGAAGGGATCTGTGTGTGGGAGGGCTGCCCCCTCTTAGTTCATTCGTCAATTAATCTTTCTTTTTTGGTCTTAGTCACCTAAGATTTCTTTAGTCAATTTTTTTTAAATGCGTTTTTATGCTGAATGACTTATTTCCAAAAACCTTATGAGCACATCTGGCAAATACAAGATTTAAAGTGCTGCTCTTGTATGATTTTGATCTGTTATTAAATTAAATTAACTAATCGATTAGTTGACAAAATCGTATTTGATTGAGTATTGAGTGTCAATTTCTCTGGTCGAGGACAGTACTTGTGTGTGTGCGTGCATGCATGTGAGAGTTCTGCTGTTTGGTAGCTGGTTTTAGGGGTGATGTTCACCTACTGTCGCCTTGGTTTGTCTCTAACAGTTACTGTAAGCTTGCCTTACACACACACACACACACACACCACACACACACACACACACACACACACACACACACACACACATATGAAAAGGATTTGCTCTACTCTGTTTAAAGCAGCTATGTGTAGAGTTTTTATGTGACTATAGCCAAGTTATTATTGTGATGCCAGGTTTTTGATTGTAGATAAATGTGACCGTCCTGGTGGAAGTCTGTGGTGCTAGTTTAATTTTCAAATTCCACACAAAATGGTTTAAAATAGATTTGAATTGTAATTATAATAGCAGCACTGGATTGCTGTTATGTTATGCTTAGGCTAACATTAGTTAGTTTTTTGTAGTGTAAATTAATTAGTTACATAACACTTAATTATAATAATAATAACAAATAATTATTTTTTTTTTCCCAACAGACCTGTTCAATTAAAGGTGCTGTCAGTAAAATATGGCTCTTGATAACATCCTGCGGTGGCTTTGAGAAGCTACAACATCTGTAAACAAGTGCTCCGCCGCAACCTCCCATGTTTACTAGATTTAGGTTTAGATTTCACAGATTGACACCTCTTAGTTAACTTTTAATGCACTTAAAGGACTAAAATATAATTACATGTCAAAATTATAAGTGGTTTTATTTCTGTATAAACTGAAAAAACACCTACAATGAAAATATTAGTTTGTTTGCTGAAATGCGTTGACAAAAAACATCACCTCATGTAGCTAATGTTAGCTTCATCATGATACTAGTACAACACATCATACCTTTACCCAGACTTGAGGTCTATAAAATAAATCCAACCATTATTAACTGACTGATCAAAAAGAGTAGCAAGAACCGACACAGCGAACTGACGCCACCGGCCTGCTGTCCGGCTCATTTCACATTATCGTTTGCAGCACCAAAGCCAGGCAGAACCAGCCCAAGAGCTAACCAGCCAGCTGTCCGCTAGGTATGATGGTAATTCCACCATGCTTCAACGCCCCACTGCTTGAGCTGAGTTCACACTACTCAGCTTTCAAAGTGGTCAGATCGCTGTACTGTTCACACAACTTGCTGTCGTGTAATTATGAGTCTTTAAGTCAATGTGGTTTTCACATTACATGACTGACATAGACATGAGGTCTCCAAAGTACGTGAGCTAAAAATACACATTAAATGTCATGATACCATACGTGAGACATATTGCTGCTCTTCTCGTTGGAAATATGTTCACAAAATAGCATATTTTTACTATTTATTTCTTTAGGTGCAACAACAACTTTGGTCCGTGTTGCAAATGCAATACATCCACTAAGTTCCAAGTTTCCACTCAACCCGTCTTGAGCTCCCTTTGCCTGTAACCGGAGTTCCCGACCGGTCCAGATGTTTAGCATGCTAGATATCTGGGATGCCTCTGTGGGGCATCGGCGAGCGTCGGTGAGGCTCTCGACTTGCGTCTTTGAGCAGTTAATGTATGACGCTCAAGCACCGTTGTGCGAGCACCAAGCCAACGGCAATGTGCCTCTGATCTGGGGCTTCTGTCAAGGAGCGCCAAAAAACTGTCAGGGAGCACAAAATCAGGGCTTAAGTCTTAAGCATTAAGTTCATTTACATTTTCTGTGTGCCTCGAAATGTTACTACTCCAGTGCTGGTTTAGTCGTGGATGCAAAACTTCACTCCAGTGAGTCCGCGACTTGCTGGAAGTCAGTTTAGTTGATGCGGAAGTCAGCCTGCTACAGAAACGGTGCACATAAAAATGGCCGCCGCTCTGACTGTCCTGCTACGTTGATTTGAATGGGAATGTCTGTTCTATTCATATATGTTATTTCTATGGACAAACCCCTGTTGATATAATTAGTACATAAAGCTAGAAAATAATTACTGATGGCACCTTTAATTCAGAAACCCAAAGCTTTCTATTAAAATGAGCTTGGGTTTTTTTTTTTTTTTTTTTTGTAGCAGCCCAAGTAGTGAAATTGTTCCGCTCTTCAAAATGGTGTGTAGCAATGTACACACAAACACACACACACGCAGACATTGATAAGGGATGTACCGATTTGTCTAACTGTGTGTTCACCTCTGATTAACGCAGCCCTCCTGTTTCATTTGGTAAGTGACGACATATATAACTGTTACACCCCCTCCCCTCTTCTCCCAACCCCTCATCCACACACACACATACACACACTCACACACACACTCTTACAGGCATGTAAATGGTGACCTGCTCCGCATATCCCCCTGTCACTCCATCAGTCTTCTACTCCCTGCTCTGATCTACTCTCTGGCATGTGGAGCTCTGTGACTTTAAGGCGTGTGTGCGTATGGACGTCTGTCCGGGTTTTAATGAGGGTGAATGGTTGTCGTCTTCTGGTCCCGTCCGTCCCCCCTCTCTCACGCTCAACACGCACTCGCCCCACACGCATGCAACGCTGCCTCACTCAGGTTTTTCCACAACTGCACGCAAGTGTGTAACAGTCTTCGTTTCTGTGTCACTCCCGTGCAATCAGACGAAAAGGCCTTGGGATTATTGTGTCGGCGTATTGTCGCAGAAAGAACCTCCATGCTGAGACTGAAAGTGTGCCCTGGCTTACTCTGCTATTGTAACTGCTTTTCTACTTTTGTTGTGTTGATTGTAGGAAAACCTGGCCTTGAAGTCCAGGTTGGGGAGCAAAATCACTGAATGTGACTGTAATGATTGTTTCTACATTTGATAACAGTGTGCTCTCTTTTTCACCCTGCTCTCCCTCCTTGATCCTTCTTTTTTCTTTTTCCTCCTTCTCCCATCTCTCTATTTTTCCTGCTGTATTCAACTCTCCTCTTCCTCATCTCTCCCCTTCCCCTTCTCTTTGTGGCTTTCCTCTTGCAGAGCGGAGCGGAGTTGGAGTACCACTGGTAGCCGTCCAGCACAACTGCCCGAACCCAAAAAGAAAAACAGGACCACTTTTCCACACAAGATCACATCCATACTCACCTTTTGATTTCCGCTGGGATTTTTTTTTTTTTTATTTTTATTCCCCACCCTGAGAGATCAATGGAAGCAGAAATCCTGGTTTAATGAAACACCCAATGCAGAGGACTGCAAAACCGATTTAGTTTTGTAGAACAAACGGGGAAAAACAACTGCACTGATGTCTGAAAGCAGAACTACATATACACTATATACTTTAGAGAGGCAAACAAGCACAGTTTCTCTTGCCCCTCGTTTTCTTGCTTTCTTTGTGGTGGTTGTTTTTGTTGTGGATTGATGGAGACACAGGAGTAGCCCTGCTCTGAACGCTCTGGGGCTCTATGGTGCCTTTCTCAGAACTGAGAGAGAAGGGAGGCTCTCACTGCCAGCCAGCCATTACCAAACCAGTCCCTCGTGGATGTTTGTAATATACTGAATAGACTAAAGTGGTTTGTTGGCTGCATTTTCTTTTGACATTTTTTGTTTGGAAGTGTGAACTTTACTTGCACCTGAATGGCAGCCAACCGACCACACAAGCCCGCGTCTCCCACACACCTCAAGCTGCGCTGTCCAGTTCAGGCAAGCTCGGGCATTACCGGTAATCGGACGAAGGCCCAACACTTCACCTGGCTCACCTCACAGAACTCCTAGATTTAAAACTCCTCTATCCAACAACTTCTGGCCTCAAATTCGTCACCTGAGGCCACACACGTGAACACGAGGGGGGAGCGCTCGCAAGAGAGCCGAGTCTGTGTGGCAACTCATTTCAGTTTGGCATCTCCACACGGCGTCCAAACTAAAACGGGACATGGGCCGGTGTGCCTGGCTACACATAAGATATAGAGATGGTTTAAACTCAAGTGTGATAGCTCTGCTTGCACGTTCCTGCTCAGTTTCTCTCCTCCTGTTTGTTAAAGCCCAGACACACCAACCCGACATCAAACAACTAGCAACGGCAAAGGCCGGCATTTGCGTCTCGTCGCACTTGAACACACTGCAAAGATTACAGCTGACGGCCTATTACCACGCACGTTGTGCGCCTGCGTGAGATGAAATAACTCCCCAACAGCAGGTGGCGGTAGTCGTTATTCGTCATTCAAAACGGGAAACTGGAAGACTGAGGACGGATATACAAGCCATTGTTCTGATATGTACGTGAAACAAAGTTTGCCGACCATTTTCACCCCACTCTCACTCACCACTTCCATTTCTCCGCTCTGCACTGATTCGCTTAAGCTAAACAGCCAATCAGAGTGATCTCTCACACCGACGGGCTCCGCCACCTATTCAACATGCTGAATCGGCCAAAAAAAAAAAAAAGGTTAGACGCAGGCAGACTAGAGCCAACGGTGCTGGACACGCTGCAAAAAGTAGACCAAAAGATGCTCACCAACGGCCCCCAACTGTCCGTCGGCTTGGTGTGTCAGGACCTTCAAAGGATGTCATCAGTTTTGAATTTCCCCACTGTGGGACTAATAAAGGAATATCTTTCTTTCTTTCAGTTAGTTGACATCTCACTTTCCCCCGTCTCGCTCTCTCTCACCTTTCGCTTTTCCAGACTCGTCATATGACAGAGGAGACTCGGCTGTCATTTGCATCGGCAGATATTGCCAGAATCATAAGCTTTTGAGCCTGCTGTTGCAATACAAAGATATATTAAATTCATATACAGTATATATATATATATATATATATATATATATTTTGATTTGTTTGTTTCATCTTAATTCCCAGCCATGGTATTCACTGTGGCCTCATGTGCGTGTGGTCTGTGTGTGTGCACGTTTTGTGTGAAGACAAATTACAAACCCAAAAAGTTGCACACACACTGTTCCCACACAGCAGCGTTCCAAAGACAGGGTTTAGGGATAAAGGAATTCCAGCCTCTCCTTCCTTTTCTTTCCCCTTTCTCCTCAACTCACACCATCCTGCTTGTGCTACAGCTTGCCTTTTCTATTTCGAATATCACACGTATAAAAATATGCCTTTTTTTTGTTTTGATTGAAAAAATTCCATCATTGACCTTGTTTTTTTTTTTTTTTTTTTATGTTGTTGGTATTTACGGCTTTTCAGAGTACTGTGGCTGTGGTCCTATTAGATGGATAAGAAAACAAGGGGAGCATGCGTTCACAATGTCACCGAAATTGCTGTCCATCATTTTTTTCCTCACAGCTACCTTCATAGACTTTGCCTCAAAAGCACAGGGCAGTTGATGGTGAAGCCCTGGTTCGACTGTTTGGATCAACCGGGAGTCCATATCATTTCTCTCAACCCACACACTAATAAGTGATTGAAATAAATGTCAGAAAAAGCCTCTTTTCTGTAGATGCATTTAAAATAGGCTACAAGCGTATACCAAACTGTAATATACACTTTTTGTTTCAGTCATTCAATGGCAGTTGTGCTTTCTGAAGTGGTAGTATTGAAAGAGAATAGGCCTAACATGAGTTTGCTGGCTGGTTTTATGTTCCCGTGGTACACTTGCTCTCGGTGCCATATGACAAATAGGTACTTGAATGTGTAGTTCTTTTGCAGTTGTGTTGTTTTAATGGGATGATTGATTTTTCTTTGTTTGTGGTGGAGGGCGTGGGAGGGGTGGGATCTCTATAGTTGTGCATGTTTTGTGATTGAGGGAGGAGTGTGTTTTGTGTGTGAGATGTACAGGGCAGATGGGGTTAATGTGAGCATGTTCAGTGTGGTGGAACACTGTTAAGCTGCGTTCACACCAAGAGCGAAACCGATTTGCGCCTCGCTTTACTCACACGAGATGGGCCGCCGGTATCTTCTGTGTTCGTTCACGCTAGATGCACCAGAGAGAAGGAACCTGTCTCCATAGATACCAACAACTGTTTTCCCGCCATCAGCCATGGAAGAAATAACCATTTTTGCTAACATCACCCGGTGGCGAGCTGTATTCACATATCGTGCC
Source organism: Pterois miles (assembly GCA_947000775.1). Taxonomy (NCBI): domain Eukaryota; kingdom Metazoa; phylum Chordata; class Actinopteri; order Perciformes; family Scorpaenidae; genus Pterois; species Pterois miles. The sequence continues at coordinate 3,539,558 of CAMQGK010000256.1, forward strand.
ACTGCACTGGGTGTATCTAGCAAGCCACACGTCGCTACTGCGGTATGACCCAAATTAAACAGATTGTGCTGATTTAATCGCACTAAACAGATCAAAACGATGCTGAAATAACAACATAATAATGCAGATTTATGTAAAGTCTGGATTCATGCTTTGTCAGGTCTGCCTGCAAGACGACAAGCAAACAGCTTTTAAAATGCTTGTTTTGTGAATGGACTTCAGATCGATGAGTCACGGTAACGCAAGTTTCACGTCACACCATTCTGTTTTTTGTCCGGGAAAAATTTGCATCTATTGGCTTTGTATGTGTGAAAAGTTTGTTTTACTCTTGATCTGAACACACCATTAGAAAGGAAAGGTGAGGGTTAAAACAGAGAAAAGCAGAACACATAGCAGGATATTAATTTTCTTTCAGTAACTTTTAATCTCATTTTAAGACTGAAATTCAGTTGGTCAGCCTTTCACTGCATCCGATTTGATGTTCGGAAAGTGAATCCAGTGGACTCCAACATATTTCCCAACTCCTGCTTCCTGACTTTTTATTGTTAGGTTTCACCACACTGAACACACTGTCCTCTTTTTAGGTTTATGTTTAAGCTATAGCAGACACTGGGCAAGGAGAGAAATCAAGGGAGGGAAGGAAGGAAGGAGAACCTTTTATTTTTCTGAATGTAATTTTTCATTATTCACACTGATTCCACTGCATGGACTGAATACAAGCAGCACTGCAGCATCACAGTCTCTCCTCATCAGTCATTCTGAAACGATCGGTAGTTGGGTGATGTCTGAATAATTTAATCCTGACTTGTTGCTTTGTTTTCAGGATATGTTAAAGGAATAGTTCAAATGTTCTGAAGTGGGCTTGTATGAGGTACTTCAACATAGTCAGTGGTAGTCAGTCCATAAATTAGAGAAGGAGACAGGATTACCATCATGGAACCAAAGCAATGTAGTGCTGTGGATGGGAAAATGTATTTTAGCCATCTAAAAGGCTCAACCAAAAAAAAATCTATATCTGTTTAAATGTACGCTATATTCATCTTGTTGTGGTCCTTTCCATGCTTTTGCCAAAAGCTACCACCAAAAAAAAAAAAAATGCAATTTCACCTCACAGAACAAGGAGGGATGCCGATCCACCGCTGCCTTCATCAGTTTCTTTTGTTTGTGTTATTGTGTGACTCTGGTGAATTACGAACTTTCCAAATTCACACAATAACACAAACTACCCAATAACAGCAGTGGTACACCAGCAACACCTGTGTTTTGCCTGGTAAAATTACAGATTTTTTCAATGCAGTCTGGTTGCTTTGGCAAGAGCATAGACGCTTCTTTTCCCCGCTGGAAACAGACTGTGTAGCTGTTTCATGGCAAGGTAAACTGGTGAAAATATTCTAAATACAGACTTAAACAGATATTGTTTTTTTTTAGGATGGTCTTTCTTTTAGGTGGTTAAAATTTGTTTTGCTAGACCGGCATCACTCATGTGCTGCAGGGTAAAATCAGATTTTTTTCTTTCAATGGAGTCTGGTGGCTTAGCGAGAGCATACATGGATACAATGGCTTCAGTTCCCCATGGCAAGGTAAAACAGTGAAAATATTCTAAATATAGTATACACAACCTTTTTCTTTTTTTTTTTTAAGGTCAACCTTTCTTTTAGACGGCTAAAAATAAGTTTTGTCTCCGGCCCAGTTTGTTTCTCCAGACTTGGAGAGTGCTGACCGTCACCTACTGTAGGTAATACACTGACTATGGATAAGTACCTCATACAACCCCACTTCAAAAACCTGAACTGAGTAAAGAGAATCTAGTCTCCTGAACTGAGCCGATGAGGTTGATGTGACCACGAGAACCCCAGAACAGAAGTGAGGATTTACAAACAGCTACAAAAAAGCAGAAGACAGACACATCATTCCTCATGTGGGCTTTTTAGGATGGAAATGAGCCCCAGTAGTCTGGTCCACCTCCTGTTGTCTCTGGTCACTCTTGATATACAGTACATACTGTTAGAGCTGACAGATGTGTGATGAAAATTATAAATTCCACATCTGTTTTTATTTATTCCAGTGCTTTTTATCCCCATAAAAAATGCTGTATTTTGAAGACAGAATGAGGTGATAAGCCAGTGTGCATTTGAGAGTAGTGTGACCTTTCACCTTTGACCTTTTACTAAAGGAAGGGAGCTTTATGACACACCACCATCCCTTCTTCCTGTACTAATTTCCCAGTATGCTATTGTGATGTTACAGACCATACAGTGAACATAAACGTCAATAAAAGATGGATTTAAGTTTAAAAAAAGTGCTTTGCTTTTCCTCCCCCCCCCAGTGGCGACTTGAAATGTCAGCTTTGTATTTTTTTTTGTGTGTGTGTGCTTTCACTGTTAAATACAGCACAATAGAAAGTTTGTACTTTTTCTCTGGTGTTATCCAAAGAGGGTTTGTGCCCTGTGTAGTGGTGCACATTGTTCCGTGCCAGGGAACACAAAAAGGCTTTGTAGACAAGAAAAAAGTCACCATGTAGCTCAGAAAAGAAAGTCTTTTGGCACAGCCTGGTTCCCTCTGAAGTTTTAATGACTTTATTTAAGGAGTTTTGCATTATGTTAACATGTACACATATAGACAAACTTACTGTGCACACATAGCCTCACATCGTACCCACCCCGTATCCATCCCTATACCTTCACTGGGACCAAGAGCACACTGAGAAGGAAAGAAGTGACATTAGGTTAATAACCAAAAATAAAATTTAGGGGGAAAAGGAGAAAAAAAATAGTGTAATATACAGTAAGTATTGCTAAATAGGAAAAAGCTTAGTGTGAAACTAGAAAACTTGAGGAATCATTGGTACCAATCATGTCATACTAACTCGTCGGAAAGGAGGCTAAATAACGCTCCGAGCATACACTAAATTTTAATGAGGAAAAACTGACTTCAAAGGGGTCCCTTGACCTCTGACCTCTGACCTCAAGATGTGAATGAAAATAGGTCCCCTTTACAGACATGCCCACTTTATGATAATCACATGCAGTTTGAGTTAAGAAACATGCAGTTATTTTTACTTTCATTGTAAATGTGTTATCATCTATTCTAAAAATGGTGTGTTTGAATATTTCTGCACTCTGGGGTCCTTAAACAGTCTTGAATTACATAAACTGGGTATGACTGTAACGCTGAGACTCTTGTGGATTCGGTGAGCCCAACTGTATTCATGTGTGATGAAGTTAGTCCCCATAGGAGCCATTTCATTGTAGTGAGACCGTTTTTTGAAACTTGACCTTACTGTATAAAATGACCTGTGGTGACCTCTAAGACAATCACAGCCTCATGAAACTTTACAGCCACAAACTAGAGACCTGGAGCATTCAGAGGATGGATGGCTTTCCTAGCTAGACTAAAAATAAGGGGGTTTCTCAGCAGCTTCCAGGACAGAAGTGCTTGCCATCCAATCGCCTGCAGACATCTCCAAATGTCAAAAGTTTTTGATCCCAAATCGCAGCATGGCTTTTTTCTATGGTGTTCCTCAAGGTCTTTGGTGTCTCAATGTGGTATTTTGGAGGGACTATTGATCATCACCACACCAGTGATAAAAAATGGTTAAATTTAACAACAAATCTATGTATCAATGGGAATGGCCATCATGTACAGAACTTACTGTATAGCATCATGTTCTAAGCCATTAATCACTTTCACAATTTATTTAAATTAATCAATTATTAATGATTAAAACAACTTGACACAGTGCTGAGCTGCATCTAAAATTAATCTTCAGGTTTCGAGCTTTCAGGTGATGGACACCACACCACACCACTATGTGACATCTACTGTTATCTCCCCCTGATCAACCCCCAGTTTTTTTTTATACAGAGGACATTTATCCATCCATCCATCTGCAACCGCTTATCCCATTAGGGCCAGTTGGAGCCGATCCCAGCTGGCATTGAGCGAAGGTAGGGGTTCACCCTGGACAGGTCGCCAGTCCATCGCAGGGCACATAGAGACAGACAACATGGAGACAGACAACCATTCACGCTCACATCCACACCTACGGGCAACTTGGAGTCATCATTTAACCTGCATGTCTTTGGACTGTGGGAGGAAGCCGGAGAACCCGGAGAAAACCCACGCTAACACAGGGAGAACGTGCAAACTCAAGGTGACAGTGCAAACCGCTGCACCACCGTGCAGCCCAGAAGACATTTAATGAAAATAGTTTTACTCATCTTTAGTTTGATACTGATGTAGGGCTGCATTTTGGTGATAAAACTATGTGCTTTTACACATGTAACATCTTGAATGAATGACTTTTGTGCTGCAAACTTTAATTAAAGGACACAAATACTCTCCCACCACACGTACCAGCCAATACTGCAACTAGAAATGTTAATCTCCCTTCATTCCCATCCAGCTCCAGTTTCCCACATTCCTCAGGTGTGTGTGTGTGTGTGTGTGTGTGTGTGTGTGTGTGTGTGTGTGTGTGTGTGTGTGTGTACTCTGACCTTCTGAGCAGTTAAATTGTGCAATGCTGACTCTTAGAGTCAGTGTGTCTTCCTGAAGGAGAGCTCAGTCAACTATTTCTAGGTGTTTCTCTCTAGGGATCTAACCCAGATGAGTTTTAAGAAGGATTCGGGCGGTATGGAGCTGGGGGAGTGCACCAGGAACGTGGGCTACCTGAACGTGGAAGCCTGCGGGTCAGCGGCGGACACCATCAGTGCCGACCCCGCGGAGAAGCGCGACTCCACCGCGCTGAAGCTGGAGTCGGACGCGGCAGAGGAATACACGCAGATCAAACCGTACGCCGGGATGCCCAAGGAGGTCTTGCTGCTGTACTCGTCCCAGGCCCGGTACCGAGTTCCCCGGGAGGTGCTGTTCTGGCTCATGGTGGCTTGTACCCTGGTGCTGGTGGCGCTCACCGTCACGGTGATCGCGCTGTCCCCGCGGTGCCTCAGCTGGTGGCAGGCCTCTCCGGTGTACCAGGTCTACCCCCGGTCCTTCAAAGACTCCAACGGGGACGGGGTGGGAGACCTGAAAGGTGAGATGAACCTGATCGTGCTGCGTCTTCTGATACAGACCTCTCATTAAACCTCCTGCATGTCTCTCTATAAAGGTTTATAATTCAGCTTTATTCATCATGGTGCTTTACACATTAAAGCTGCACTAGGCAAATATTTTTGGCATCACTGGGCAAAAAAATCCGTAATAATCTTTCAGCATATTGAAATTCAAGTGTTCTGAGAGAAAACTAGACTTCTGCACCTCCTCAGGGCTTCTTTTGCAGGCTTTAACAAATCTAGTCCTTGATGGGAGACTTTGACCAATCACAGGTCATTTCAGAGAGAGAGCGTTCCTATTGGCTGTTCATTCAACGAAAGGCTGTCAGTCATGAGCGAACAGATCGGACCAAAAGGTCATAATAGGCAGCACTGTTCAAATATTAATATTCTGTTATAGGCATGTAAAATGTTTTCAGAAACATCTTGTAGTTACTGTTTAGCTGTAAAATGAGAAAGTTTGCTCCAGCTGGTGGGCGGTGCTTGGTGTTTCCTCAGCTGATCTCAACATGGCTGACAAACTTTCTCATTTCTCGTTTCTCATCAAACATATTATGTGCGAAATAGTCATTACAGTAACAGAATATTGATTCATATTTGATCAGCGCTGCCTACTTTGACCGCTTGATTGGAGTTTGCGAGTGATTGACAGCGGCTCAGACACTGCAGGCTCCAGATCAGCTCTGATTGGTTGTTTTCCTCCAGTCTCTTAAATCTTGCAGATGCCATTAGGAGCACTGGAGGACACTGAGGCACATGCACGACTGTCAGGATGTGGTGACTGTTTCATAAAACTATTTTTTTTTAAATTCATATTTGCTCCAATTCTACCCACTGCTGCTTTAAATTTAAGCATCTAGTAATAACTTCTGGGTTGCCAGATTGTGAAAAATCATCCTTCAGCAGAATTTCTATTTTTAATTAGATCTATAGGATAAAATGGGCCACTTTTTTGATTCAATTCAGTTCAGTTCAATTCAATTTATTTGTATAGCCCAAAATCACAATTTTGCCTCAGGGGGCTTTACAATCTGTACAGGATATGAAATTTTTGGTAAATAAGAACATCAAATAAGCTATGCATGAGATCTAATGGTATCTTTATAAATTGCTATGGGCCTCTTAAAAAGATATTTGCTATAAAATGTGAAAAAGTATAATTGTTAAGGAATTAAGAGAGGAGAGTTACCAGTATCAACAGGTTCCCTCTTGAGCTACGACACAAAATTCAGGTGAAACAGGCCAATATAAAAAGAGTGTGTGTGTGTGTGTGTGTGTGTGTGTGTGTGTGTGTGTGTGTGTGTGTGTTTAGGTGTGTGCTTGTGTCAAACATTTGTCGTAAACTCCATTAGAGTCATCATACAGTGTAAATACAGGTACATATATGAAATGTGGCCTCTGTATTAAGCATTTCGGAGCAGTGGGCTGCTGTGAAGCGCCCGGGGAAAATTAGAGCAAAATTAATCCAAAGGTAAAACATTTCCCATAACTCAGTCTTAACATCTCATCTAGTCTGATCTTGTTAGGTCTTGTCCTGTGTGCCCTGCAAACAATGCTTGCAATGCATAAATAATAAAATAAAAAAATAATAAGATTTTGCTTGGCTTCATACCTAGATCTATAAACCTGTTTTGAATCCTCAGTTTCTGTGTAAAAGTGTTTAGCTGACATGGTTGAGCTTTAATGGGCCAGTACCTAAATCATTTTTTTTCACAAGTCTATTTTTTTTAAATTTTCAACTTTTTTATGTGGAAGAGCCTGCCAAACTTTGCTCGCAAACATTTTTCATTGTTAGGAAGCTTACTTATAATTGCTTTGTGACATTTGCTATGTCAGGCTCGCTATTAGGCCTGTCAGACAATTAAAAGTTTTAATCACGATTAATCACAAATTAATCACCCATTTTTTTCTGTTCAAAGTGTACTTTAAAGGGAAATTTGTCAAATATTTAATACTCTTATCAACATGGGAGCGGGTAAATATGCTGCTTTATGCAAATGTATGTCTATATTTATTATTGGAAATCAATTAACAACACAAAACAATGACAAATATTATCCAGAAACCCTCACAGGTACTGCATTTAGCATAGAAATATGCTCAAATCATAACATGGCAAACTGCAGCCCAACAGGCAACAACAGCTGTCAGTGTGTCAGAGTGCTGACTTGACTATGACTTGCTCCAAACTGTATGTTATTATCATAAAGTGGGCATGTCTGTCAAGAGGAGACTCGTGGGTACTCATAGAACCCATTTTCATTCACATATTTAGAGGTCAGAGGTCAAGGGACCCCTTTGAAAATGGCCATGCCAGTTTTTCCTCAGCAAAATTTAGTGTAAGTTTGGTTGTTTGGTTAGTGCCAACGGATTCCTTAGATTTTCTAGTTTCATATGAAACCAGTATCTTCTTTGTAGCTTCAAAACTGAGCAACTACAAAGTTGTATTATGTGAACAGTACAGCGACAACTTGACAACTTTGTAAGTTGTGTAATTTGAATTTGGCTTTAGACACAAAAACATGGGGAAATAGGGTCCAGGTTGAAAAACACTTGTTACCCTTTTAATACAACTTTTACTCTTTTCTGGACATTTTCACTTGGGACCTTGTACTGGTCTGACAGGAATTCAGGAGCATCTGGATCACTTCGAGTACCTGAACATCAAGTCGGTGTGGATCAGCCCTGTCTACCTCTCTCCCATGAGGGACTTTGGCTACGATGTGGAAGATTTCCGGGCCATCGACCCCCTCTTTGGGACCATGCAGGACTTTGAAGAGCTCCTGGCTGAAATGCACAACAAAGGTGTGGATTTTCCTTTCCCCTGCTCTGTGTTTGTGGGGAAATGATGGTGGATCATCATACGACATATTTTGGAGGTAGCAGGTCTTTCACTCGCATATGGATTTCTCTCTATTTCCACCAGGTATGAAGCTGATCATGGATTTCATTCCCAATCATACCAGTGACCGACATCGCTGGTTCAACTTGAGCCGGAATGGAGATCCTCACTACAAGGATTACTACGTCTGGGCTGACTGCAATGCAACCACACCAAGGCCGAATAATTGGGTTGGTATTTAGTTCCACTGAACCATCTCTGATGCATGGCAATGTACTATATCAGTGATTCTCAAACTGCGGTCCGGGGACCCTCCAGGGGTCCGTGGCACTCTGTCACGGGATCTGTGAAATAATTATAAAATTGTACTGTGATTAAAAAGTACATATCTACATATAGGGACCATTTGCACCAATAAAACAAGCATATTGTGTCCATTAATACCACCCACGTTAGCTTTGGACCAGTAGAAAGTCTGATTGTTACACATCATTCACGTCATTCTGTCATGAATCGGTCACTTCACTCGGGGCGCAATGAACAGTAACTGCTGCTGCTTAGCTTATTATCAAAATGCGTCATATATCTTCAGGTGCTAGTGATCGACACCATGAAGCCGACCGAGCCGAAACGACATCTGATTATAAAGCAGTTCAGTTTGATTCAAACTGAAATGTGTTTGTGGGGTCCCTGACCCCAAAACGTTTGAGAAACTCCTGCACTGTTTAGTAGGTGTGATGGACTTGAATTTACAGATGTATAATCTGTATAATCTACAGTCATCAGATGGTTAGTTTCTATACTTCCTAATCCTCCTCTCCGTTTCCTGACTCCTTTCTCTCAGGTGAGCGTGTTTGGGGAATCATCATGGACTTATGATGAAGTTAGAGGACAGTGCTACCTGCACCAGTTCCTCAAGGAGCAACCAGACCTGAACTTCAGAAACCCACATGTCCACAAAGAGATGACTGTACGAGTACATGACCACACACTACTCTTTCTCACATACATTACCTCCGCTATTGACGTACGGTATTGCATGTGTTTTGTTTTCTCCACCATCTTGTGACTGTTCTATTCTGTGTAATCAACAATAATGCGTAATGGGTAACTGATTACACATTAAGCTAGTTAACCCTTGTGGGTTTTTAACTACTGCTACACAGCACAAAGTACAACAAAAGAACAGGAAAAAAACATGGCAAACTGCAGCCCAACAGGCAACAACAGCTGTCAGTGTGTCAGAGTGCTGACTTGACTATGACTTGCTCCAAACTGTATGTTATTATCATAAAGTGGGCATGTCTGTAAAGGGGGACTCGTGGGTACTCATAGAACCCATTTTCATTCACATATTTAGAGGTCAGAGGTCAAGGGACCCCTTTGAAAATGGCCATGCCAGTTTTTCCTCAGCAAAATTTAGTGTAAGTTTGGTTGTTTGGTTAGTGCCAACAGACTCCTTAGATTTTCTAGTTTCATATGAAACCAGTATCTTCTTTGTAGCTTCAAAACTGAGCAACTACAAAGTTGTATTATGTGAACAGTACAGCGACAACTTGACAACTTTGTAAGCTGTGTAATTTGAATTTGGCTATATATATATATATATATATATATATATATATAGATATATATATATATATGTAATCATATTTGCTCTGATCCTACAAACTGCTGCTTTAAATTTACATTTCTGATTCTGTTTCAGGATATTATTAAATTCTGGCTGGGGAAGGGAGTGGACGGGTTCCGGATGGGTGCAGTGAAGTATCTCCTGGAGGCCACACACATGAGGGACGAACCACAGGTGGACCCTAAAAAAGCACCAGTGAGTGTCACCTCTTAGCACCTCGTAACATCTAACCTCAATTTCAGCTACTATACCATTGTTTACTCTGCTGCTCGTGACAGGCAGCACCGTCTGCCAGCTTAGTCCCAGCAGCTGTTTGTCCTCACGTTGACTCAACACCGCCACCAAAGATGGTAAGGTATCGTCTGATCTGCCAGTTAGAAACTGATCCAAGTCAAATGGCAGAGCAGGTGTGACACATTTAGCCTCACGTAAGGCCAAATTTCAGCTCCAACTAAATTCAATTTCAGTGACTGACGTGAGGGTGAAGAATTCTTGAATCCTATAGCTGTAGTTTAACATTTTGGATAAATTGACCTTAACCCTCTGAGACCCACAATAGACTCGTTTTTGTCTCTTTTAGGGAGATACAGGGGTTTTTTTAGGGATAGCAGGTCAACAGTAGATGTCACATAGAAGTGGTGTACATCACCTGAAAGCTGGGAACCTGAAGACTGCTTTGAGAGGTGTGTCAAGTTGTTCTAGTCATTAATCAGACATGAACATAAATGAATGAATGAATTAAAATAAATTGTAAATGTGTGTAAGGACATTATGATAGATGTATCCCATGACCATCCCCATGCTCTGTTATGTCTCATAAGACGTTGCAGCAGTTTTTGGTTTGATACCATTTGTTACACAGATTTGATGCTAAATTTAACCATTTTTTTTAACCACTCGAGAATCGATAAAAAAGACCTTGAGGAACACCACAGAAAAAAAAAAAAACAGATTTGAGAGATTTGCATTTTTCAGCGATTGGAAAGTGAGCGCTTCTGTCATCAGCCATCCATCCTCTGAATGCTCTTGGTCTCAAGGTTGTGGCTGTAAAGTTTCATGAAACTGTGGTCAAATAAAAAAAAAAAAGTCTTCACACATGAATACAGTTGGGCTCACTGGATCCACAAGTCTCAGCTTTACAGTGATACTCAATTTACGTGGGACTTTTGACTGTTTAGGGACCCCAGTATGCAGAAATATTCAAACACAGTATTTTAGAATAAACTAAAATAACACATTTACACTGCATTCAAAAAGATGCATGTTTTTTTTGCCCCAAACTGCATGTGATTACCACAAAGTGGGCGTGACTGTAAATGGGAGACTCGTGGGTACCCATAGAATCCATTTTCATTCATGTCTTGAGGTCAAAGGTCAAGGGACCCCATTAAAAATGGCCATGACAGCATTGGCCTAACTTGTTATTTAGCCTCCTTCCTGTCAAGCTAGAACGACATGGTCGGTGCCAAAGGATTTCTTAGGTTCTGTATTTGTATGCACTTATATTAGGATTTAATTTAGTGGAATTACATAACGTGTGACATGCCAGAGTCCAGATTTTAATGATCTGCGGGATAACAGCAGCACTGTGGGCAGAAGCAGTACTTTACAGTGCAGCTGGTAGAACAAACAGAGTGGGAGAGTTCACACTGTACGTGACGTTATCATTCATTCATCATTTATCTCTGTGTCAGGGTCATTCTGAGCCCTTCTGGAGAAAATCTAGGAATTCAAAGGGTTCATGATTCATGTAGAGTTCACTAAGAAAGAGTTTTTGTTCCATGGAGACTGAAGTTATTTCTCACAGAAGAAAGATTAGTAGAAAAGAGGCATATTTTAGTGGATTAGTGAGTCACTGGGATTTACTTACACCGAAGAATAACTCTATATGAAATACTGAAACTGACTCATCCACTCACTGCTGACTGAGAGGTGCAGTATACTCACTGCTGCACCGACCGACTACTCATTTCAACAACCCACGCCGAGCTGTGCTTTATAGTTATGTTGAACAACACAAAGGTCGCTGCTGGGCACAGTGACAAAGAGGTTTTTATGCATTTAGACCATGTGGAACATTGCAAACAAGGTCTGAACTTAACTTTTTTTTCACTTCCTGCCACTCAGAAATTTGATCTGCCACGTTTTTAATCTCTGCGCTAAATGAAGGACTGACATTTTAGATCTGATGTCATTCAATGTTCGATATATTTTACAAAACAAAACAATATATGCACGATAAATTCAAGAGTTAGAATAGCTTCCGGGAGCCCTATTTTTCACGGGTGGAAGGATACTGTACACAGTACTGTGCTTTGTTATTGTCATCTACTGTATGGTGGTTATTTGCATAAAACACACAATTCAAATGAACTGGAAATACATTATTGTATTTTTATTTAAATGTTTTCCTTAATGAAAAATCTTGGAATCAGTAGTTTTTTACATACTACATATAATATGTTGCTTAGAGCTGGTGTTTCTAAATTTTACGAGACTAAATTGGACATGATAAAGTTAGAATTTACCTTCGCCCAATATTCATTTGTACTCATTTTGACTGTGCTGCTAACTGCTACTAATGAAACTAGGAACTGGTTCTCAACAAAAGCTGATCTGTGGCATTTTCCCTGTCTGCCAAAATGGCGGATGGCCTGACGATTTTACCTGCCAGTGCCAACATTTTACCAGTGATTATGACTGAACCAATTCAACCAATCATAAAAGACCAGCTATCTGTTATCATTATTGCTTTGGTGGTTTAGTGCTGGTTGTAGCTTTGAATTCAGATCATCTATGTGTTTTATTGGCTGAATGGTTCACTCATGTGGCCTCACATCTAATGCTGCTAGCAGGTCTCGGGCTGGTTCCATCATGCTGTCAGACACTTACGATCTGAGTGTGTCAGTGGCATAAACAAAAAGCACTTTCAGAGGATGTAAATTGACGGTACCAGGTTGCTCCAAATGATTACCGTATATTACAACTTGTTTAGTGGCTGGTAGCTGCAGTGTTCTGCATCAATAATGGACCAATTTCAAAAAGTATTGAGACACAAAAACATGGGAAAGTTATACCCGTGGGGAAAATCCACCCTCTGGGCCCTAATGTGACCACAGTGATTTTAAGAGAACCAGCCCGGGACCTACTTCACTCCCTATTCAGGGACAGTGACACAACTCTGGAAAACTACTCCGAAACACCTAATGTGTATTTCGTTTTGTGTGTGAGAAACTCAAACACAGGGATGACCCACAAATTCCAGCAGCATTAGACATGCTGCCACATGAGCGAACCGTTCAGCCGGTAAAGCACATAGATGATCTGAATTCAAAGCTACAACCGGCACTAAACCACTAAAGCAGTAATGATAACAGATAGCCGGGCTGTTATGATTGGCTGAGGCACATTCAAGGCTGAAAAAGTTATCCTTTAACAAGATTTATTTTTCTGCTTGTGTCTTTTTTTTATCTTCTTACCCTTTTTTATGAAGACTATAACAACCAATAATGTGCTCCTCAGTCTGTATCACTTGGCCTTTACTCTATCTGGCTTCTACTTATTTCCAACTAACTGGTCTGAGACTGGACCCTGTTTTTCAGCCTAACAAAGGAACACATTTACACCCAAGCTCTGTAACTCCCAGTGGGCAGAGGAAAATACAGCTGAGCTCTCTTTATCCACTATACTTGATCTCAGGGTGGAAGCTTTACTATGAATGGACCACACTAGTACCCTAAAACCAAATGCAAAACCGGACTATCACACGTAGGCTATTAATCCTATAGGCCTGAAATCCAATAATAGCCACATTACCTCATATTTATTTCTATTCCTAACACTGCAGGAGTCTGTAAAGTCAGAGTGGGACCTCCACCATGACTACACCACCAGTCAGCTGGGCCTGCATGACCTGCTGAGGGACTGGAGGGCTGAGATGGACGTTTACAGCCGTGAGCCGGGCAGATACAGGTACAGGAGCCATAACAGTATACATTAGGTCTGTTGTGTAAATTAGGACTGATGATGCTCTTACCCTCTTGCTACAACATACGACGATCATGGAGCTCATCATTCATAATTTTATTTCTCACGCAACAGTCCTGTGTATTGTATTATGTTACATTTATGTCAAAATGTTTATTTAGTGGCCCTGTTTCACTGCTGTGTATAAATAAGTTAAAGGGGAACTACGGCCATTTTCAAAATTCATACGTTATTTCTATGGTCTAAGACAGTCCAAAAAATATTAGTAAACATGAACAACTCTCTCCCAAATCCAAAAACTAGAGTGATAAAATCAAACTTGTGATGTCATTGGATATAAAGTGTAAACTGTATATGGGAACATTTTCTGTTTCACAACTGACAACTCTACACTAGAATAAAGCTGATTTGGGTATAAAAAAGTAAACACATATTCTGTGGGTCCATAAAATCTCTCATTCAAAAGCTTGGTTTCCTGGGACTTTTAGTCCCTAGAACTATTGTAAAGGAACGAAAAGGTTCCTTTAGCCTACTGACCTGTGAAGGTTAAGCAAATTAGTCCACTGATATATGAAAAACCATGACGTGACGAGGGCTGCTTGTGGTCACAGTGGAAAACGCTCTGCAGCCTACAGTTCAGTGTGTCCACCTGTTTCATCTAAAAAACACACTGGGGAAAAAAAAAAAAAGTCTCACTGCAACGATATTTACAGCTACATGCGGTATATTTACTGATACACGTTGGATCATGTGATGAATAGAATGCAGAGAAGAGCATCTGTCTCCACAGTAAATCATCTAAAGATTGTCTGAGGGTGATTTATCCGTGCTTTAGAACGTTACCGCCGTGAAACAATCTTTACTTTCTCTCATTCACAGCACCGCCGTACTACATCTCACTCTTCTACCGCTCACCCTCTCAGCTCACCCACATGATCTCTGTCTTTTTTTAAATGAGTCAGGAGGTCGACAGCAGAGCCCAACAAAGAGAAATGCTCTCCCTTTGTTCTGAAATGGTCCTAAATCGATACTTCCTTGTTTATGAGTGAAGCGGTACAGTTGAAGCAGCAGTGCTGTGTTTCACCAATCAGTGACGATCATCCCTGCAAACTGGAAAGTTCTGGCACTTTCAGAAAAGACTACCCCCTGATCTTGAACCTCTTTTTTGAGTTAAAAAGACTCACAAACTTAATTTAGACCCTGGTACTTGGGGTTTTAATTCAAAGAGTTCCTCAAAAGGCTCTTAATTCTGGGGGGAAATTCCTGCAGTGGAAATGGGGCTATTGTCCATGGAGCAGCTCCAGACTTAATACCCTTAATACCCGCTTGTCTCGGTCTTGTGATACGTTACCCCAAAAATTAAGCCCACAAGCAGTAAAAAAGAGTAAAGGAAATGGGAATGAGGAGACAGAAGAGGAGCCTACGACTTCCAAGAAAAAGAAGGCTGCATTTAAAAGACAATATAAGGAGTCCTACTTAAAATAGAGGTTTCTCGCTACAGAATATTCTCGCACGCCAGGTCCACTCTGTATAATATGTGGCGACAACCTAGCAAATGAGACAGTGAAGCCTTCAAAAGTGCTTCGGCACAGGAAGACCTTAAAAGGCCTTTAAAGTATGTTTCAGGCAACAACTCTGTCGGTGTGCAAGATTAAAATCAAGGCAGAACACCCTGAGATCACCAAAAAAACCCTGCTTCCATTTCCAACATCTTTGTGAAGCGGGATTTTCTGTAGTGACATTGACCAAAACAAAATTACGGAGTAGACTGGACACAAGGAACACAATTCGGGTATCATTGTCTCCCATTACTCCTAGATTGGACCGGCTCATTGCAGAGACAAAAAGCTCAGGGCTCCCATTAATTCAGCGTAATGGTGTGTATTTTTTATGCACTTTACATTTGTTTTTATGCTAGTAGTATCATTTTATTTCATCATATTTATCCCCAACACCTTGAAGGCCGGTCTGTGAAAACACTGTCTTGAAGGATCTAAGACTTTTTCTATGAGCACAAAAGGCGTATTTCTCTCAAATATTGTTCATAAATTTGTCTAAACCTGTGTTAGCGAGCACTTCTCTTTCGCTGAAATAATCCATCCACCTCACAGGTGTGGCATATCAAGATGCAACATGAGGTGATGGTGGTGGATTAATGGCACAACAACATAACATAACAAACATTCATAATGCTATCAATACAATGCACCTGTGTTTGTTGTCCATAACATATGCCTGACCATACCATAACCCCAACGCCATTATGGGCCACTCAGTTTACAACACTGACATCAGCAAACCGCTCATCCACATGACGCCATACACGTTGTCTGCCATCTGCCCTGTACACTGGAAACCAGGATTCATCCATGAAGAGAACACCTCTACAAAGTGCCAGACACCACTGAAGATGAGCATTTGCTCACTCAAGTCGGTTACAGCGATGAACTGCATTTAGGTCAAGACCCCGGTGAGGACGATGAGCATGCAGCTGAGCTTCCCTGAGACGGTTTCTGACAGTTTGTGCAGAAATTCTTTGGTTATGCAAACCGATTGTTGCATCAGCTGTCCGGGTGGCTGGTCTCAGACGATCTTGCAGGTGAAGATGGCGGATGTGGAGGTCCTGGGCTGGTGAGGTTACACGTGGTCTGTGGTTGTGAGGCCGGTTGGATGTACTGCCAAATTCTCAGAAACGCCTTTGGAGATGGCTTATGGTAGAGAAATGAACATTCAGTTCATGGGCAACAGCTCTGGTGGACATTCCTGCAGTCAGCATGCCAGTTGCACGCTCCCTAAAAACTTGCGACATCTGTGGCTTTGTGCTGTGTGATAACTGCACATTTTAGAGTGGACTTTTATTGTGACCAGTCTAAGGCAGATCTGTGCAATAATCACACTGTCTAATCAGCATCTTGATATGCCACACCTGTGAGGTGGATGGATTATTTCGACAAAGGAGAAGTGCTCACTAACACAGATTTCGACAAATTTGTGAACAATATTTGAGAGAAATGGGCCTTTTGTGTACACAGAAAAAGGCTTAGATCTTTGACTTCAGTGCATAAAAAATGGGAGCAACTACAAGTGTTGTGTTTATATTTTTGTTCAGTATACTGTAAATAAAAAGCTCAGACTAAAAATATTCCTCTTTTCTTTTTCTGGCACAAATTTCTATTTTAGAGTGATTTTAATAAATCCTTGTTAAAGGACAATGGACAGAAAGAGTCCAGCAGAGTTCACTAGGTTGACACAGATGTTGACAATTTACTGTTCGTCTGACTGCATATTATGATACTCCAGGTTCATGGTGACGGAGTCTTACGATTACCATGAGGTGGACAAGACCATGATGTACTATGGCACCCCGCTGGTTAAAGAAAGCGACTTCCCCTTTAACTTTTATCTGCTGGACCTGCCTCAGAACACCAGCGGCTTGTGGGTTCAACATCTGGTAGACCTGTGGATGGCCGATATGCCCAAGGGACAATGGCCCAACTGGGTGGTGAGTCGAGTCTCAGGCTTTGCTTCCACTTTATCTTTATCCATCCCCTATCCCTCACTTTGTAACTTTCTCTTCCATGACCCCAACCCATCCACTTCGCCCTGCCTTCTTCCCTCCCTATTTATCTCACTCGCTGCTCCACCATCTCATTGAAATCTCTTACCTCCTCCACTGTTATCAGGTTGGGAACCATGACAAGCCCCGAATTGCCTCCAGTGCTGGTCAGACCTACATTCGTGTCATCAACATGCTGCTGCTGACCCTGCCAGGCACGGCCACCACCTACTACGGCGAGGAGATCGGCATGGAGAACATTAATGTCACAGTCGGTCAGATACAGGACCCTGCTGGCAAATACAATGCGGTCAGTACTCTGCATACACTGAAAAAAATACACTATAATGTCTGCTAAATGTAGTAGGGGCAAAAAAAAGCAATGGCCCATTTAAAGCAGCAGTATGCAGCATATTTTTTGCAACATTGGGCAAAAATTCCATAATAACCTTTCAGCATTTTGTAATTCAAGTGTTCTGAGAGAAAACTGACTTTTGAACCTCCTCGTGGCTGTTTTCAGACTTTAAAAAAAATCTAGCCCCTGACGGTAGACTTATACAGATCATTTCAGAGAGAGAGAGAGAGAGAGAGCGTTCCTATTGGCTGTTTATTCAACAAAGGCAGCTGTCAATCACTCATGAACTCTAATCAAATGGTCTAACTAGGCAGCGCTGATCAAATATGAATATCCTGTTACTATAATTGCTATTTCTTTCCTCAAATGTTTTCAGAAACATCTTGTAGTTACTGTTTAGCAGTAAAATGAGAAAGTTTGCTTCGGTTGGTGGGTGGCGCTTGGTATTTCCTCAACTGATCTCAACATGGCAAACAGTTTCAACAACTTAACAATGTAATCTTCATGGTGGTAGGATTTATTTCAGCTTTGTTATATTTGAGACTGCATTAGTTTTATCTTAGTGTGCCTAACAAACTGGCAGCTGAGTATACGGACATTAAAGTATTTACTGTCAGTAGAAGCTGAATTGCTAACCCACTGAGATCCCCACAGATTTTACTGTGTTTCTAGGCTGTAGCAGGTTTAGCTTCAGTAAATATACATTTGTCATATGAAACTGGAAAACCTAAGGAATCTGTTGGTACATGTCATGCTAGCTTGCTTGTCGGGAAGGAAAACATTTTTAGTGATGATAAACTGGCACAGCCATTTTCAAAGGGGTCCCTTGACCTCTGACCTCAAGATATGTGAATGAAAATGGGTTCTATGGGTACCCACGAGTCTCCCTTTTACAGACATACAGACCCGCTTTATGGTAATCACATGGTTGTTTGAATGCAGTATAAAAGTGTTTTTTCACCTATTCTAAAATGGTTGGTTGAATATTTCTTCCTACTGGGGTCTTGTGGCTCCAATGAACCCAACTGTATTTATGTGTGATGATGTTAGTCCCTATTTCATTGTAGTGAGACCATATTTTGAAACTTGACCTCACTGTATAAAAACACCTACAGCATTCAGAGTGGATGGCTTTAATAGGTAGAGTGACAATAAGGGGGTTTCTGAGCAGTTTACACAACAGAGGTGCTCATTATCCAACTGCTGAAAAATGCAATTACTGCAGAAATCTCCAACTGCCAAAAGTTTTTGATCCCAAATCACAGCATGGCTTTTTCTCTGTTGTCCCTCAAGGTCTTGGTGTCTTAATGTGGTATATTGGAGGGATTATTGATTATTTTTAGCAATTCTAGAGTGGCAAAAAATGGTTCAATTTACCATCAAATCTGTGTAACAAATGGCATCAACCCAAAAATTGCTGCAACTTATGAGACATAATAGAGAACAAGGATGACGATTATACTTCAATCATAATTTTATAGACCCTTATACACTTTAACAATTCATTTGAATTGCTTAATTCATGTTTATTTCTGATTAATCACTAGAATAAATTGACTCAGTGTTGAGCTGCATCTCAAATTAATCTTCAGTTTCCCAGCTTTCAGATGATTTACATCAATTCTATGTGACGTCTACTGTTGACCTGCTGTCTCCCCCAAAGACCCCCTGTACCCCCTAAAAAAGACATAAACAGGCCTATTGTGGACCTTAGATTCCTGTCTTTTCACACTGCAGAGTGCCGGTCGGGACCCTCAGCGGTCTCCGATGCAATGGAGTGATGACATGAACGCAGGCTTTACCAACAACACCAGCACAACCTGGCTGCCTGTGCATCCTGACTACAGAAGCGTCAATGTGGAGGTACAGACCTCTTTCAATACTGCTCAGCTCTGGAGAAACATCTGGTCTGATCTTATTTTACCCTGTGTATTCCCTTGCCACTCTCTTTCTCTTCTAGGTCCAGAAGAAAGATGAAGGGTCTGTTCTAGCTCAGTACCGTTTCCTGAACACCCTGCGCCAGTCAGAGCTCCCCCTTCACCGTGGATGGCTCTGCTACGTCCACGCTGACGCCGGTGTCTTCTCCTATCTCAGAGAGCTGGACGGGATCGACCGAGCTTTCCTCATGGTGCTTAACTTTGGTGAAGAATCTGCCATCACAGATCTCTCCTCTATTGCAGAGTTACCGGAACAGTTGACGGTGCTGATGAGCACAAACCGAGTCAACGACGGGGAGGTGTTACCAAAGTCTCGCATCCTGACAGAGGCAGGAGAGGGTTTGTTGATTCAGTACTCCACCCACACTCGGTTTAACCCCAACCACCCGGGACAGTGCCATGTCTCTGAGAAGGCCTGCTATTTGAGTGTCATAGACATACTTTATAAATGCTAATATGAATAGATAATGGCATTCAGTTATTATAGTTCACAGCAGCAATCAAATCATTCTCCTCTGTACTGGATTTATGTCATATAATAAAGAGGACCATAACAGATATTTATTGTTGATGCTGTCTTCTCTTCCTCTGGTATCGTAACATATTTGGGCACCGTTGTGTCCTCATAGTTGTTGTCGTAATGGCAGATGTTTGATTTTAGTTTCCCGGTGGTCGTGCTATCTCTTCCTCTTGCGTGGAGCCCGAGGCGGGTCCAGGCCCAGCTCTGTGTAGAGGAATGCTAGCGTGAGGGCTTCCTGTGTGGGGAGAAGACACAGGATACATATTTCAGTCTGTACCCATCAACTCAACTAATAAAAACTAGTTAGTGTTCACAATGTGAGGAAAGGGTTCGGCTGAATCTTGGGCAGGTTGAGTTTGCATTCAGGGCGCAAAACCACTTCCGACTGAAGATTGTAGTCAACCGTTGTAATTGATGGAAATTTGTATTTTTGTACA
This sequence comes from Pterois miles, assembly GCA_947000775.1. Classification (NCBI taxonomy): domain Eukaryota; kingdom Metazoa; phylum Chordata; class Actinopteri; order Perciformes; family Scorpaenidae; genus Pterois; species Pterois miles. Next base: position 3,559,873 of record CAMQGK010000256.1, read on the forward strand.
TTCTTGCTAACTATACTAGATCCCTGCAGAGTCTGACCACCAGATACCATCATAGACGTAGTGCAAGAACTGTTTATTATTATCAACTATGATTGTTATTACATGGGTAGCGTTAGATCCGATGTGTGATTTGTTGTGGGGGACCAGGGTCTGGTTGGTTAATGCACCAGTCAAAGTTAAGCGAGCCCCACTGCTAGACACTCTTTCCTTAGCAATTCCTCAACAGGTTTGACATTAATATAAAACTAGAGATTCTGGTCTTGTTATGAATACAACCAGTCACACAGCAGCTCTTTGTATGTTGGTTATGTGATGGAATTTTCTATCTATTGCTCTCTCCTCGGTCGGGAGGTCAGAGTGTCTTCCGGGTTGGATTTCTGATCTGGCTGATCTGGGGTGCCACTGTTATTGTTACAGCTGTATCTGCAGAAGGGGCCATAGAGCCAGTCGCTGGGGCAACCAGGGTCAGAGATGCCAGAGGAGTCTCGTAAGTCAAAACACGATGAGGATAAAATACTGAGCACCAGGGAGAAGGGGCAGAGTTGTAAAGTCTTCACGCAGAGAGCACACCAATGTGGCGGCCTGGCATTTCTCCTTGATCAAGCTTCAATAAACCTTCTGTGTAAGACATCAACAGCTCATGGGCCTCTTCCTTCCTGTTGAGAGTTAACCCGAGTATCAGAAATTCCACAACAGGGCAACATTAATATTAGACTCCTGATGGCTCTCCATTAAATAGCAAGCTGTTGGTTGCTAGCTAACATTAGCCCTTAGTCGAAAGTCAAAAGTCAAAAGTTGATATACTGTAACATTGCAGATATATCCGATTCAAAATCTGATGGACTGCTACTCCCTTCAAAATGTATCGTTATGGCATACCGTAGTGAGCGTTCCCCCACCGTAGTGGCATGACATTACAGCAATTTAAAGCTGTAACAAAGTCTTGCATCATGTTTTAATTTTAAGGCATAAATACGGTATATCTAAATATTTCCTTAGAGTGTGGGTCAATCACCCTGTTGCAGATCAGCTCATTCGCTGTGACCACTTACTGCTTTGTTAGCGCTGTGTAAGCGCTTGCCCATCAGGCCTGGATCCATAATCTCCTTTTGTTTTTAGCAAAGGCATGTGATATGGAATATTAAACATTTTCAATCCATCTTTTCTGCGGTTGGTCCAGTTTACTGCACAACAGTGCATGGATGTGTAAGAGAAAGGCAAATGCATAGGTACAAATATTTCACTCTGGGACAAACAAATTGTCTTTCAGTATTGTCACTTTTCGGCACGGATGTGAATTTTCAGTGCATTTAAAGGAACAGTGTGTAGGATCTGGTGATGTCTAGCAGTGAGGTTGCGGATTACTACTTTCCCGTGTGTAGGACTGCTATGGTGGCTGACGTGAAAATGGGAATGGTCTGGAAGAGTGGAGTGCTTAGAGCGTGTGTGTACATGGGAAATGAATGGTGAAACGAGAGAGAGAGAGTGGTGGCGACGGCAGCAGCAAGTAACGTTATAAACTCCGGCCCAAGCAGGAAAAGCTAACAGTGATTGGTGCAACATGGAGGACTCCATGAAGAGGAGCTGCTCCTTATGTAGATATAAACGGCTCATTCTAAGGTAACAAAAACACAACGATTCTTATTATCAGATGATTATACACACACACACACAAAAAAAATATACATATTCCATTTCTCCCAATAGATCCTCCTAATTGTTACACATTGGTCCTTTCAGAGTTGTTTCAGTTGTCAAAAAGCAAGAATACTGAGGAAAATTTCGCAAACAGAGCTGCTTCTGCCATATTTGTAAATGTATTTGGAAGCACATATTAAACAGCTTGACTTAAAATCTTCAAAATCCACTCAGATCCCTTTAAGACCCTTACAGTCTTGGAGTGCATTACCTCCTCCAGCATCAGCTCAAAGTCTTCTGGTCCGAGGTGATTTGCTCCAGGTTGGACATTCAGAACTACGTTTGGTGCTGGTTCACATTCTAGAAGAACGAGGAGGACATAGAGACAGAGGTCAAAGGCAGAATGGCAGGAGAAGTGCATCTCTAATGTTCAGAACGCCGTCTCATACATTTCCCTTATCTTATTGTACGCCCACTTTCTCCGCTCCCCGTCTCTCTGTCCAGTTGGCCCAGATCTCTCTCCTAACTCTGTCTTTACTCTCCTTTCATTCGTTCGTGTTCCCATCTGATATCGCCCTCCCTCTTCTCAACCCCCACCATATTATCCTCCCTCCCCGTCTCTGTGGTACGGGCTGTTTCACAAGTGCGGTCTTGACCTTGACAGCTCCCAGTCTGTGGCGTCTAATCTCTCGCTCTGATACACTATCTCTTTACCATGCTAATGGGCCTGCCCACCCGCCTGCATGTGTCTATGCCATCAGCACTTTATCAAAGACTCCGGAGAACAGAGGGAGGCAGATTAGGGAGACATATACACACATACACAGACACTTAAGATGCCTGGTGTGTGTGTGTGTATGAACAACAGAAAAGAGAGTGAGAGAGAGAGAGAGGTGTAAAGAGGAGTAGCATCAATGTGATGGAGGCAGATTATAAGTGAGAGGGAGAAAGAGCCTGTCTAGGGGGAAATGAGAGCAATTAGCTGACACATTCACACACACATACACATACATATCACACACACACACACACACACACACACACACACACACACACACACACACACACACACACACACACACACACACACACACACACACACACACACACTATAGTACAAGGTGACTTATGCTATACTTTGGTCATGAACTTCAAATGCTGTTTGCAGTTTCCCCAGACAGCCATATGCCTCTCCAGACATGCACACTGACACCGCTATTGGGAGCTGACCCTGAACTTTAAAATCCTCAGATGATGCACAAATCACACCTAAAAGGATGTGGGAACAAGTGGGCAACCCATCCTGGAATGCACACACAGAAAATAATCTGTGAAAAAAAGCATGTTCCTCCTAGTAATGAGTTCATTTTAGCACTTCCGGTTCCCTCGTCTGGAAGTCAGTGGGTTTCTGTATGGGTTTTCAGTTAGATGCCTGAAATAAGGTCTGTGGTTAACACAAGCTAAAGAGATTTTAATGTTACAATATAAAACAAATCAATAAATATCCCACCACGTGTCTTAAAAAAGGCGTTTGCTAACAAGTGGCTAAATGAGACTACTAAATGTCATCATGCAAACTCCTTCCTCCTTTACATCCCTGTTGTGTATACTCATACTCATGCGACCGTGGTGTAGTTATTTTATAGCTTGTTAGCTTTTTACTAATTTGCATTTACTCTTAAAAGTGAGGTTATCGTGTAATTGTAAGGCTTTTTGTCATGGGAACTAGGGCGATGCTAACTTCCTGGTTGGCCTACAAAAAATGTCATGTCTGGAGCACTCTATGGGATAAAAATATATATATCTTTATAAAGCTGCCACTATATTCTGACAGTATTGCATGAGACAGATAATCTGTAAAAAAAAAAAAAAAAAAAATCATCTTCCTCTGTCTCCTCCGAGTGCTCCTCATGGCATTTGCAAGGTTTCACCGCTCCACAACGAATAACCAATCAGAGCCGAGCAGCCTCTAGAGCAGCTGTCAATCACTGTTCATGAAACTCACAAACTCCAATCAAAGTCAAAGTGTCAAACTAGGCAGCGCTGATTAAATATGAATCTGTATTCTGTTACTGTAATATCTATATCTCTCCTCAAATGTTTTCAGAAACTGTTGAGCTGTAAAATGAGAAAGTTTGTGACTCGGCAGCCATGTTGAAAACAGTGGAGCAAACTCTCTCATTTTACAGTTAAACAGTACACTATGGGCGCTTTCACCAGCTAGTATTTAGTCTGTTTTAATCAAACTCTGGTGTGTTTGGGCGGTTGTGAATACAGTAATTATAGTCTGGTGCAGACCAGAACAACTGAAGGCCGAGACCACTTGTGAGAGGTGGTCTTGGGGCATTAGTTGAGATGGACACAGGTAAATGACAGGTTAATATGAGTGGGAGAGGATGAACCTGGACTTCTGCAGAAGTCTGATGTTTGCTTCACATTAGGGCCAAAGAGACTGTACAGACTACTACATACAGCCTACAAAAAAATGGAAAAAAGGTATTTGTGCACACAGTAGATCAGTACTGAGTCAAAGTAAAAAAAAAAAAAAAAAAAAAAAATTGACAGCAATATTTTTAACTCTCTGATTCCCTGCATTGAAGTGTCAGCTCTCGGGATGAAAAAGATAAATTCGCTAGTATCAATCCCACTCTGATTTGCACTAGCCAAATGGACTATGACTTGAAAAGTGCCCTAAAATATGTTTGTCTGACAGGTTGATCATAGTGTGCAAGTTTTGCAAGCAGTGATTGACAGCTGCTCAAAGACTACTCAGATCTGATTGGTTGTTTTCCCTGGCGCATGTTGAAATCTTGCATATGCCGTTGGGAGACTAGGAGGACACAGAGGCACATGATTTTTTTTTTTTTTTCACAGATAACTGTCTTATACACTACTGTCAGGATATAATGACTTTGAGTTTTTATCATATTTGCTCAAAAACAGTTTTTAAGTTGTTGTGATACCACGTGTTAAAGTGTACATGTGCACATACCTGACTTTGGTTTCATGGTAAAGTGTGTGTGAATGGCGTTTTTTAGTTGCTCGCTGTATTTGAGGACAGCTGCCAGAGGAACCACGGTATCACTGCTGTAGGCCGTCAGCAGAATCGATGGGTAGCACTAGTTCACACAATCACAAACACACACACACACACACACACACACACACACACACACACACACACACACACACACACACACACAAGAGTGTTATTCAAACACTGGCTCTGGATTAAAATGTGGGTCATGGGAATGTAAAATGGTGTGAATGAACCGTCAGTTACCTACCAATACAGGCCAATTTACATTACAGGGCGGATTAATAAGAGTAAAACCACATGGTAGCCTATAAGTCAGATTGAATCTCAAAATAAAATCTTAAATCAAAGTAGAGATACAAGCCAAATGGATCTATGAAGCCAATGCACAAAAAACTGCAGCTACATTTGTTTTCCTTTCAGTCTTCCTCTCCATACCTGAGGGGTAATGTTGTGAAGGGGACAGTAGGAGGAGATGGTGAGTCTGTGTTTTGGGTTTTCTATTGGGTTCCCCCATTCTTCTCTATCCTCCAAAGTTAAAGGCAGTCTGGGATCCTCCATAGTTCCCAACACATCCAGGAAAGGAGCCTGAAAACAAGAAAAGAGATGACTTTGGATGTGTGTGTGTGCACTGTGGTATAATGAGTAGGGAGACTGTCCTTCAATCTTTATTTAACAGGGCTGTAAAAGCTAACGTGATAACGTGTTCATGCAAATTTGTTTTAATGCCACTAAAAGCTAGAGTGGAGATACTGGAAACATTTTAAACTAGAAAACCTAAGGAATCCACTGGTGCCAGCCATACCAGTTTTTCATGAAAGAGGCAAAATAACATGCTAAATTTCAGTGAGGAAAAACTGTCATGGCCATTTTCAAAGGGGTCCCTTGACCTCTGACCTCAAGATATGTGAATGAAAATGGGTCCTATAGGTACCCACGAGTCTTCCGTTTAGAGAAATGCCCAGTTTATGATAATCACATAAACACATGTTGGGCTGCAGTTTGCCAAGTTATGATTTGAACATATTACCTATATATTACGTACCTTTAAGAGTTTCAGATAAAAAAAAATGTGTGATTAATTTGCGATTAATCATGACTATGGGCAATCATGGGATTAATCCTGAATATCTGAATCAACAGCCCTAATATGTAACCCTTACATATTAACAAATATCTGCTCTGTTAAAAAGTGCTTTTGAGGAACACACAGAATATTCTTACATAGATACTATTAAAAGCTACACACTCCAAGACAACAGCACACAAATATCCATTGACTGATTTATCATCTTACCTGTAGTGTAACAGCTCGCATCATGTGTGGGTGTGTGTTGCACAGTGCTCCCACTGGCACAGCCCCGGCACTGTGGGCTGTAAGGGCAGTGAGTGATGGAGAGGAGACTCCTAAAGAGAAAAGGTGATGGAGACAGGCTTGGAGGTCCTCCACTCCTTTCTGCTTCCCCTCCACACGAGCTTGTCTTTGCCAGGACAGACCCCGCTCTCCTCCACCTCTGGGAGGTGTAAAAGGAAATGACACAGATTCACTTCAACACACAGATTTGATTAGCCCTTACAGACATTTCCAGCTGCACAACATCAATATAAGCATAGGTATTACTTACATAAAGCATGCCTTTCATCACCAAATAACCTGCTGAGCCAGTCAGGTTAGTGTTTAGGCTGCTGGAGAGGTAATACGTTACCTGATGTGGCAGTAGGCCAGAGCCCAGCCCTGCTCCAGCAGCAGCCTTTTCTCTGGACAGAACTCCATGTTGAGATCTCTGCCATAAGCTCCGTAGACATGGACCAGAAGTGGCCCCTGACTCAAACCCTCCACAGGTTCTGAGTGAAACAGTGTCACCGGCACCAAGGTACCATCCTACAGAGGAGAGGTGGACAGACTGGTCTGGTTGGCATAAACGTAACAAAGAGCTAAATGAAACAAGTCTTAGAAATATGTCTTGCAAGCATCATCACCTGCCCTTTCTGTATGCTGGGTTCCAGGTGTATGTGTGCATGATACATTGTGTACTATTGAGGTGTGGTTGCTAGTTGGCAAAAGAGCTTTATCGATAAAACTTAATACAAAATGAGTCTGTGAATGTTCGCATTCATCCAGGTCATATTCATTCTGGCAAACAATTGAATCAAAACGTCTTCAGAGACAAATCTAAGTCCAGTTGCCTTCGATTCAATTGTTTGCCAGAATTGATACAAAATGCTTAGCTCCCTGTTGATGCTGTTTCGGTGTGTGTGCATGCATCTTATAAAGCCCTCTTTCTTTACTTGCTGCCAGAACTAGGAACCTTTTGAGGAACGCAGGGACCGGGGTATAAATTAAGCTCCTGGGACATTTTAGGAGGCCTTTTTACCCCCAAATGGTCCTGGTCGGGAGGTGGTACTTCCTGAAAGTACCAGAACTTTCTGGGTGGAGTTTGCAGGGATGACCATCACTGATTGGTCAAACACACACAGTGCTGCTGCTTCAACTGTACCGTTTCATTCAAAGTACTTTAGCATCCATTTATCTTTGTTTGCTAACATTAAAAGTAAAATTAGGCTCTGCTGTCAGCTTCCTGATTCATTTAAAAAAAGACAGAGAGAGAGATGTAGCACCGCACCTTGTTATTCCTTAAAAAGTAGTTCCAGGGACTAAAAGTCCCGGGACCTATTGGTGGAAACCCGCCTGTAGACGATACTAAGAGTTAAAAGATCTTGAAACCTTAGATATGCATCTTGCAAACATCATCATCTATGTGTGTACTACTGAGGTCTTCTATCTCTGGTGGCTAGTTGCCAAAAGAGCTTAATCTCTGGAAACTTGAGACTTAACACAAAATGCTCCCTGCTGATACTGTTTCAGTGTGTGTGCATGTGTCTTACTGTATATATATATATATATATATATATATATATATATATATATATATATATATATATATATGTGTGTGTGTGTGTGTGTGTGTGTGTGTGTGTGTGTGTGTGTGTGTGTGTGTGTGTGTGTGTGTGTAATGTACAGTACATGTAAGTGTTCTCACCTGGCTGCAGGCCTCTAAGCGTGTGGTGGTATAATTGTCCTGGTTCTCTGGGGAGGACCCATCTTTGGTGCCCGATAAAAGTAGCCCATCCTCAAGGTGTAAACAGCAGGGCACCGGGAAGTGGACTGGAGATGAAATCCAGAACTCCAACACACTGCGTTGGTCTGCCATGCCTGCTTTCTTGGTTTGGATGGCACAGGCCCAGGAGGGGAGCTTGGGAGTGGAGATATATAAGAGTATAAGAGATTAATACATAAAGGAACATATGTGCAGATGTGACCAAGTGTATATGTCATGTATTGTGTATATCTGTAGGGTGCTGTGTAGCAGATGTACTGGTTGTGAACACAAATCAATATTTACAAAAGCCTGCAAATCTGATCAGAAGATAAATACTAGGTGCTGGACAGAAAAACACGTAAAAGACAGAGAAGAATCCAGTCCACACTTGAGCTGCAACAATTAATCGATTAGTTGTCAACTATTAAATTACTTGCCAACTATTTTGATAATTGATTAATCAGTGAATATTTTCTGCCTTCTTTACTCCTCTATGACAGTAGACTGAATATCTTTGAGTTGGGGACAAAACAAGACATTTGAGGACGTCATCTTGGAATTTGGGAAACACTAATCGACATTTTTCACCATTTTCTGGCATCAGACTGAACAACTAATTGATTGAGAAATACCGGACAAATTGATCAACAAAGGAAATGATCGGTAGTTGCAGCCCTAGTCCGCACATTACATACTGCTCCCATGAACATTTAATTGGTTACTAGTGGTGATATTTTGAGCGTCTAGCTCTTCTTCTTGCGAAAACAAATCTCCCTCTGGGAGAATAAGGACCATCTAAAAAATAAATCAATTTAAGCAAAATGGCAAAGAAGCAAGTTACATGTTTAATAGCAAGCACAGTAGCAAGGAAGTGAGTAGAGTTTGAAGTCACACTGACCTGTACAGAGTATGCCTCCTTGGGATGGGTCAGCGGGACTACGATCAGAGCGAGTTCACCGACTGGTGTTCTAGCAACCGTCACACAGTGGTCTCCGATCACGTCCATGTCTTTGAGAACAGTGCCAGGGCCAGGAGCAAACAAAGGCACCCAGGAGACCATGGATGGATCTGAGAGAGGGGCCTGTACCACCTAGTTTTAAATACATAAAATATTTAGATACCAGATATAAAATATTTCTGATACCAGAACTTGCTGTATCGGCTGATATGGAGTATCAATACCAATACCGGTGTGATAAAAATATATATAGTTATTGTTATTATTATTATTTAACAGCTTGCCAAATGGCTGACATTTTCTGCGCTCTGACTACCGTTTCCATTACACTCTCCACTAGCATGGCACTGTTAGTGATTGCTATCATCACTTGCTACTCTACTCTCCAGTGGTAGTTGCCAGTGGCAGCCATGAAACATCCAGGGTGACAGCACAGTGAAGACGACTGTTTTGGAGGGGCAAAGAAGAATTGATTTCTGATTAAACAATTTGAATTTTCAATGCAAGGGGCGGGACTTTGTGTCTCTATAGATTGACGTACTTGTCGATACCTGCTCCCGTGTTTTGGGCAGTTTCTGACGCATTTCTGATACTTGTATCAGTACCGGAACAACTCTAAAATATTTATTGGCATGCTTTTCTCTTCCACAGCTTAGTCAAGTTGCTAATAGGGACCAACTGCCTCCAGTCCAAACAGGACACATTAAAGGGTGCAAAAGTACAGAAACCTTTTGAAAACATTTTAACTTCTGACACACTGTTTACACATTATATTTACGTAAAATGTATGCACCCTATAAAAAGTGTATTGTACAAACTCCTACCTGATATTCTTGTCCAGGCCCTGTATTAGTCAGTATAATCAGACATTTTCTCCAGTGCTCCACATGGTACAGGAGGTCAAGCTGACATGGCTGAACCAGGAATGGCTCTAAATGGGATGTTGTTCTATCAATCAGCAGCACCTCTGATCTGCTCCTGCTGTTGCAGTTGATGCTCAGTATCTGTCCGTCTCTGGAGAGGGCAACCTCCACAAATACACTGGAGAGATGTCGGTGTTTCAGTTAGAAATGGTGTGGGAGCAGAAACAGCTTAGATGTAACACTACTTCCACTTACTCAGGATGTTTTTCCTCATACACAGAAGTTATCCTGCTTCCACTGGAAGTCAGGTCCAGCCGAAACACCCTGCTGCAGCGTAGACCCTCCAGAGTTGTGTAAAAGAGGACCTCATCTGTAGCCCACTCTTCACCAATGCAGGCACAGACATGCACAAAGCATATTCATATTTTAGCCAGTGCACTATTACCTCAGTTGTTACTGAAATAATTTTTTTTACAAGCAACTATCTAAAACGTACCAAAGCTGAAGACTTTGTCCAGTGTGAATACAACATGTGGAGGATCCAGAGGAGAGGAATCAAGCCTCACAACCACACACCTGGATTGACACAGGACAGGCATCCAATTATTCATTCAGTGACTAACATTTTTTAATTGTAAACATAAAAAAAAATCATTGCTGCCAAATAAAAGGATGTTTTGTAGGTTTAATTATATCCTTTTCACCTTGGTTCCTCTCTGTGAGTAGTTTTTAGTGTGGCAGCCAGATGCTTTTCCTGTGGGGACAAACGCATTCTCTGGACAGTCCACTGAATCCTCTCCTTCCTCCCTTCATTATCAAGTCCTGTCTTCTCCTCCTGTCCAGAGACTTGTCCAAGGTTTAGCATCTGCTCTGGCGCTGGCTCACCTACAAACAGGGAGAGGAAACAGAGTCATTCACAAAAGTGGGAATGACACTAATAGAGGAACGCATAAAAAGTTGCAGATGCAGTTGTGGAAATAGGCACTGCAGTTTTGTAATCTTGTATTTGGTTTGCTTCCATCCATCCATCGTCAACCGCTTATCCCGTTAGGGGTCGCGGGGGGGCTGGAGCCGATCCCAGCTGGCATTGGGTGAAGGTGGGGTTCGCCAGTCCATCGCAGGGCACATAGAGACAGACAACCATTCACGATCAAATCCACACCTACGGGCAACTTGGAGTCATCATTTAACCTGCATGTCTTTGGACTGTGGGAGGAAGCCGGAGTACCCGGAGAAAACCCACGCTTACACGGGGAGAACATGCAAACTCCACACAGAAGAGCCCAGAGCCGGATTCGAACCTGCGACCCTCTTGCTGTGAGGCGACAGCGCTAACCACTGCACCACCATGCAGCCCTGGTTTGCGTCCTCCTCTTTAAAATGTTTTTTCAATTGAAGCTTCAGTAGGCAGATTTTTTTTGGCATCATTGGGTAAAAAAATCTATAATAATTTTTCAGCATGTTGTAATCTAAGTGTTCTGGGAGAAAACTAGACTTCTGCACCTCCTTGTGACTTTGTTTTCAGGCTTTAAAAAATCTAGCCTGTGACGGGAGACTTTGACCAATCACAGGTCATTTCAGAGAGAGTGTGTTCCTATTGGCTGTGCTCTGGCTAGCGAGCGGCGCTTGGTATTTCTTCAACAGATGTCAACATGGCTATCAGGTCACAAACTTTCTCATTTTACAGCTAAACAGAAATGACAAGATGCTTCTGGAAACATCTGAGGTGAGAAAAAGTCATTATAGTAACAGAATATTGATTCATATTTGATCAGTGCTGTCTAGTTTTACTGTTTGATTGGAGTTTGTGAGTGATTGACAGCCAGCTCAAGGCTCCAGCTTGGCTCTGGTTGGTTATTTTCCTCCAGTCTGTGCCACTGACACTGGACACTGGAGGACACAGAGGCACATGATTTTTTTTTTTCCCTGATCACCTGTCTCATGTATTAGTGTCAGGCTATAGTGACTGTTTTAGAAAAATACCTTTTTTGTACTCATATTTGCTCCAATTCTATCAACTGCTGCTTTTAACTGTCTACAGATAAACTCCAGTCTTTCAAATACAATAACATCACAGGCCTCTGTATGGCAGCGTATTGCTGCCACATCAAAATAAAAAAAAGAATCAGGATCACGTTATAACAAGAAACTTTTCTTGTTTTTCTTGTATTGCTGCCTGTTGTTAACATAAGAAGTAGTCAATCTACAATCATGTTTTCTGCTTACTTCGTCTCCGGTCCATTCTGTAGATGCCATCACCCTCAATGAAATACACATGGTGATGTCCACAGACCTGTGTCAAAAGAAATCAAAGTGAATTGTAAAAAATTTGGAATGGAATTTCACAAATGCATCAATTTGTCCTCCAAATCCTACTCATCCCACACAGAAATGCACCCCCGTGTTCCTGACGTGAATGTTGGTGTCCTTTACATGCTGTAATATTCAAAATCGTAACAAAAAAATGAAGCAGGAGGCAGGCCTTACCGCTGAGTGATCAGGTATGTTGGAGAACCTGCGGTGTGTTGCCTTCAGTCTCCTGTTGAAATACTTCTGCAAGTCCTTGTATCTCTCAAGTCCAGAGCTGAGTTGATCAACTGATGAGTTTGAAGTGTCCTGAAATAAAACTACTTTAAAAATTGTGGAAAGACTTTTTAAGACTGTAATCTTAAGTTTGCAAATTGCAGGGGCCAGCTGTTCAAATCTATATTCTTTAAAACTGTCAAAGTTAACACAATAATAATACAAATTTGCTTTAAGGCCACTAATTACTTTAATGCATTAACACAACTTGCAATTTTACGTTTGCAGACGGCTCAGATTTAAAGCTAGAGAGAAGATACTGGCATCATATGAAGCTAGAAAACCTAAGGAATTCATTGGTAACTCATACTAGCTGGCAACTGGCATGGCCATTTTCAAAGGGGTCCCTTGACCTCTGACCTCAAGATATGTGAATGAAAATGGGTTCTGTGGGTACCCACGAGTCTCCCCTTTACAGACATGCCCACTTTATGATAATCACATGCAGTTTGGGGCAAGTCATAGTCAAGTCAGCACACTGACACACTGACAGCTGTTGTTGCCTGTTGGGCTGCAGTTTGCCATGTTAGGATATGGGCATACTTTTTATGCTATGCTATATTTATCATTGTTTTGTGTTAATTGATTCACAATAATAAATAAATATAAATTAGCATACATCTGCATATATGCACACTACCATGTTGATAGGAGTATTAAATATTTGACAAATGTGCAATAAATTGCGTTTACCTATGGACATGCGATTAATCGCATTAAATATTTGAATCAATTGACATATTTTTGTATCCTGTTCATGAGTCACTGGGGCGAAACACTGAACATGTAGCTTGTAAACCACTCAGTGAACTGCTGTATAGCTGTTATTTTATGTCAAAATACATCTGCAATAACTGAGGATGACTGGATTTTTGTACTATAAGGTGACACTGATGATTTCTCAAAGCATAAGCTGATGCAGTTTAATATGGGTGTGAGTGATATGAAGCCTCCTTGTGTTAAACATGTTATTGTTGATGATGGCAGATTTTTACACCTCAATTTACCACTATGGTTTTTACCGTTAAAAACCCTAAAATCTTTATATGTCATATGTTAAAAAAAAAGGTTGTAAGCAGGGTCTGAAATTATTGTTTTTCCTCATGTGCCAATGGGGCATGTCAATGAACATTTCTACTCGCCACACATTTTTTTCTCTGTCACTTCTGAAATGTATGTAGAAAGCTTTAAAATAGTAACCATTAGGGCTGTGTATTGCCAAGAATCTGGCGATAGGATACAATCATGATACAGGGGATACAATTCAATATATTGGGGTACTGTAAGCAAGACAAAATATTGTCCTACATTTTAGGAAAATGGTCATAGTATAAAAAAATCTGAGTAAATATGATGTTTTAAACTTTTTCCTACAATCAGAATAGTAGGATCTGCATTTGAATTTCTCTTTGCAAATAAAATATTGACTGCGTAGATTTTTGCTTGTAAACTATTAATCAGAATCAATACAGGGACAGAGAATCGATGCAGTATCACAAAACATGATATTACAATACTAATAATACTATTTTCTTCCACTCCCAGGAAACAGTCTGTGGTAACAGTCAGTAGAAATGTGGATCAGGTAACCTTGATCACTCACTATTTTTAATTTAAGAGAATTGATTTTTAAAAAAATCTATATATTTTTTTTAATATAAGGAAAACCTATCTGCCATGGTGGCAGGTGCTAATTTCATGCCCTGGATGTGAGGATGGGCAAAGATGTGGTAGTGTACTATACTTTCAGTTCAACAAACATAGTGACTGATGATTAGCCGTTTTCAATTCATTCATAATTTCACTTAGAAGACTTAATTTGAGTGTTTGGAAATACATATCGTAGACAAAAGAAAACTGTATATATATAAATACTGTATCACTAATAAGTCCCTGTAGCTTAGTTCCGTGTGAGTGCAGTGAGCCACATCCAAAGCGGCTCGGTTTCAGCCCTGTGCCCTTATCTGTGCCTCCTTACAAGACTAGTTTTGTCAGCCTGGTGAAAAGACACCGTTTTGAATAATGTATGACTTGACGTTATCGACGAGATGGCTCCACAGTTTAAAGTAACCTCACACCGAGCCTACGGTGAGCAAGAGCAGCATCTATAACGTTAACTGAACCCCCTTACCGACGTGTAACAACGTTGGACGGACAGGAAGAGCCATGTCATCCGTTTGTAAACGGCGAGCTCCCCAAAGCGTAACCGAGACGGTGTGAGGAGACGAGCAGGTGGCCACAGGAGACGGGAGAGAGCGGCCATCACGAAGTTAATCAGCTAAGTTAAGATATAGTTTGGTTTTAAGAAGCAAACTGTCACTGCGTCACAAGTTATTCTCGGTCATCACGACAATATTAACGTTTTATACGACAGATTAGCATTATATTTCAAGCTATATGATTTCTTGTTTTGGTAAATAAATCAACCATCCTGCTGTTTGCTAACTGTTGACAGCATTGAGCTAATTCTATGCACATTGCACATGCAAGATATCCTAAACAAAGCACGCTGTGGATGACGTAGAGAGCAACACCAGACTAAACCAATCAAATTCAGACATGCGCAGCAGGCAGTTTGTGACTGACAATCGGGTGCGATTATTTCGACAATCTATTGCTACGTCTTGAATGCCATAAGTGTACGGAAGTAGCGTGTATCCATTGTGAGTGTAACAGGTGATGACAGTCAAGCATATCTTCGAGCGTTTCTGTGTTGGTGTAGTTTACAGAAAAAAAGCCTTATTTTTGTACAACCACATATCTACCGATAACTGTGACAGTCGTGCCGTCAGTACGTTTGTTTACAGATTTATGTCCGCCCACGTCTTCGAAGATAAAATGGAGAGGGACTCAACCGGTACTGCAGGAGAAACCGAGCCGGCTTCACATTTGAGGGGAAATATAAATCAAGACTCCTGCGCAGCTAATTCCCACAGCTCCCGGGCTGATACCTGTGGCACGACTGATGTCGCCAGGGCCAGGTGGACTCTACTGAGACAGGTATTGTTAGCCCCAAAAGAAATCAGAAACCTCTGATGGTTTTAGACGGCTTTCTTATGGATGCATATGTATTTTAATCTCCGTTAGAATCTTGTCTCTCATAACTGTGGGATAATAAGGGTGGTGGTGTAGCAGCCAGTCCTTCTCCCCGCCATGTTTCCTCACTAATTTAGGCTATAACGCCATTTGTTTACCAACCTTTGTAGTTCATTTTGTATTTTATTCCTAGCCCAAGCTGTGTGAAATATGGCCTGGGGCATTGCCTGTATAATATACCTGTTTCAGTCTGTGACAGTATGATAGCAGTGTGTTTATTCATCAGTAGTGGCTCATTATTACTCTGATCTACAATGGTTTACCGTCTGACTTGAACCCTCACCTTCTGTCATTTTATGACAATATATTCCAGCTTTACAGTGAATTTGTCACCAGTTGCCTCCAGCACAGAATCTGATTAGATTTGCATGTACGAGAACCTTGTACACGCAAGAGCAGTAGCTGTGAAAGTAGGGCTTTTACTTTTTCTCCCATAGATGGACATTATACGCTCTGCTGAGAAGAAAAGCTCCCTGCAAATGGGGCCATCTTACATTCTGCATTTCTCCCTCCTGGTGCAGTATTGACTCCAATGTGTATGGACTCTTCTACAATACATTTAGATGTACTTAATACTTAAAGCTGCAGTGGGTAGAAATGGAGCAAATATGTGCCTGTGTGTGCTCCGGTGCTCCTAATGGCATCTGCAAGATTTCACAGACCGGAGGAAAATAGCCAGTTGGAGCTGATCTGGAGTCTGCCGTCTATGAGCCACCTGTCAATCACTCCAACCAGATGGTCAAACTAGGCAGCGCTGATCAAATATGAATAAATATTCGGTTACTGTAATGCCTATTGGCTGCACGGTGGTGCAGTGGTCAGCACTCTCGCCTTACAGCAAGAGGGTCGCAGGTTCGATTCCGGCTTGGGACTCTTCTGTGTGGAGTTTGCATGTTCTCCCCGTGTAAGCGTGGGTTTTCTGCGGGTACTCCGGCTTCCTCCCACAGTCCAAAGACATGCTGTTTAGGTTAATTGATGACTCTAAATTGCCCGTAGGTGTGGATGTGAGTGTGAATGGTTGTCTGTCTCTATGTGCCCTACGATGGACTGGCGACCTGTCCAGGGTGTACCCCGCCTTCGCCCAATGCCTGCTGGGATCGCCCCCCCCCGCGACCCCCAACGGGATAAGCGGTTGACAATGGATGGATGTAATGCCTCTGTTCTCAGAAACATCTTGTAGTGTACTGTTTAGATGTAAAATGAGAAAGTTGGTGACCCGGCAGCCATGTTGAGATCTGATGAGGAAGTACCAAGCACCACCCACCAGTCAGAGCACAGCCAATAGGAATGCTCTCTCTCTGAAACGACCTGTGATTGACCAAAGTCTCTGAATTACAACATGCTGAAAGATTATTATGGAATTTTTGCTCAATTGTGCCAAAAAACATTCTGCCCACTGAAGCTTTAAGATGTATTTTCAAGAATTACTGAGAGCCAAACTATTGAAAACCAATTCAAATCTCATCAATTACAGCTTCATTTTTGACTGGAAGTATAATGTGAATACAGATGCTACAACAGTTTGGTTATATGTGCAACAATTTGATCTAATGTTTCATAGATTCCTTCATTCACATTATTACTGTATGGATCTTACAGTACTATACCATGTAATGAATTCTCTTATACGGTTAAGAATGAAAAGATACTAATTCATTCTGCACATGTTTAATTATACAGGGCAATTTTTACTCTGTTTACAATAGGGCTGACCTGAATGCTTCAAAGCTTTGACTGAGACCATGGTATTCGATCTCCAAATCAATATTCGAATGCTTCATTTAATATATTTTTTTATATTAAAGTATGTAATAGTAATATATAAATCCCCAAATAGACCATGAAATAAGGAATAATCCCACAACTTTATTCATCATTCATATTCAAGATGAATTATTATTAGGTATAATTAAATAAAATTAGGTAGGCGAAGCATCAGCTACCTTAATATATTTCTCAACGACACTTCGATACCCCAAAGATGGTATTCTGAACAGCCCTAGTTTACAACAACACAGACTTAAGTATAGTTTTAACTTTCAGTTACTCAAAAAAAACAAGACATTGTTATTGAAATTTTGGACGAATGAGAAATTTAAAATTTGTTAAAAATGTCTTTCTCCTCCATTGCATATGCTTTTTTTAAATTCTGTTAACACGGAGACTTTACTGCCTATGAAAAGGATTGACTTGCTCTTTTATGGAAATTGAAATTAGAGGTTTGGCTGTTACTGGTGCTGATAGGCCTTTTGCAAACTATTGTTATCGGGGAACTGCTCTCTGATAGTGGCCGGAGGCTGCGCAGCCTCCACCAGACATACAGGGATGTACATCACCGTTTTGCGTGGGCTTCCATACACAAAGTCAGAGGGGGGGAAAAAAAAACTATACATTATGCCACCTGTAATATTGAGTAGGTTCAGTGCATCCCACAGATGCTTGATTGGATTGAGATCTGGAGAATTTGGAGGCTGAGTTGACACCTCAAACTCATTGCTGTGTTCCTCAAACCATTCTTGAACCATTTTTGCAGTTTGCACGCTGCCTCTGGAGACTTGCCTTCTTCCCATAGTGCATCCTGGTGCCATGTCTTCTTCAGGTTAGCGATGCACATGCACCCAGCCATCCGCATGATGTAAAAAAAAACAAAAAATATATATGATTCATCAGACCAGGCCACCTTCTTCAATTGCTCCCTGGTCCAGTTCTGATGCCAATATGCCCATGGGTCAGCATGGGCACCCTGACCGGTCTGCAGCTACACTGCCCTATATGCAACAAACTGTGTTCACTGTGTGTTGTGGCATCTTTCGGAACGAGTGTTAGCTTTTTCAGCTATTTGAGCTACAGTAGCTCTTCTATTGGATCGGGAAACACAGGACCGCTCCCCTCGTGCATCAGTGAGCCTTGGCCACCCATGACCCTGTCAATGGTTCACCAGTTTTCCTTCCTTGGACCACTTTTGGTAGGTCCTGACCATAGCAGACCGGGAACATCTCACAAGAGCTGCAGTTTTGGAGATGCTCTGACCCAGTCATCTAGCCATCACAATCTGGCCCTTGTCAGAGTTGCTCGCATCCTTATGCTTGCCCCTTCCAACACATCAACTTCCAGGACAAAACGTTCACTTGCTGCCTTATATATCCTCCCACTGCCAGGAGCCATTGTAATGAGATTGTCAGTGTTATTCACTTTGCCTGTCAGTGGTCATAATGTTATGGCTGTTCATTGTATAATGCATCAGCTCTTTGTCCATGATACAAGAAAACAATATCATTCACTGTTACTTTAACTCGCTTGCTGTACCAATTTGCCGCTCTCTTGTCCAGATAATGCAGCCATGTAACCATCCATCCATGAAATGACATCACACTCTTTAGGATCCTCCTTACCCCGGGAATATGCATGAACATTAATGGTTTGTAAGAGTAGCATTTACTAAGTAATCCTGGCCAGTTATACTGTAAGCCACGCAACAGAGCATTGCTCATTGCAAATAAATAGACCATATTCTAAGGATGTAATCTACCATTCAGGATACGCTCTTACGAATTATTAAATTCAAAGTGACAAAGAGTTTTTTTTTTTTTTTTTAAATGACGTATGCAAAAGTAGTCGACTAGGCTGCTGCAGAAGTAAAGAAGATACGTATCATCCATTTAATTAGTGATCGGCCTTTTCTTGCTCCAACCTGTTGGCCTTTAAAAAGCCATTATTGGTCAACCTGTATTTGAAATCCATTATTTCCACTCCCATCTTTCACAGGTGTTGCGTCAGAAGCAGGTGGACACTCCGGAGGTCAAACAGGTGTCTGTTCGCAGGTTCGCAACGTTTGACCTTTTCAGCAGGAAAAGGCTTCTGACACAAGACCCCAGTGATACCTCAGATGACCAGTGGGTGGAGTACAGAAGCGTCTACTTTCCTGAGTACAGTGCTTTGCTCAGGTACACACACTCCTTTCCTGTTGGCACAGATAAAGCACGGTGACAGTGCTCCACACAAGAAGCCGTTTCATGATACGACAGCACTAGTTGGGTAAAAGTCAGTACTGAACCTGTTCTAGGTTTATACAGTATCATGCTACTTTTATCATCATGTTGCTTTGGTTTGTTGTTCAACTAATATAATTTTAAGTGAAACACATATTGCACTACACATTTAATTTGACAAAACACTTCTACAACTCAGTAATGTCAACCTTTTATGTTTGTAAGTTCATTGCTCCTTTTGGTACTTTTCCTTTCGAACAATGGCAATTTTAAAATAGTCAATAAGATTCTTTGTGTAGTTTCACACAGTATAGTATTCTCCCAGACTGCTGTGTAATCCTGTATATTTTTGTGTCTCTCAGGGATAACTTGGGGCCAATCAGAGTCACTGAAGTGCTCAACAGTTTTGACAACACCGGTAATGTCTGTAAGTACATCCTTTATCTTAGTTCTTGAAGGCATTGTGCTTGATATATGTGTGTATGCAATTGCTATGCACTACTACTTGGCTTCTACCCCATTCTGACACACAAACACACACACACACACACACACACACACACACACACACACACACACACACACACACACACACACACACACACACACAACTTTGGCTTAGCCTCACGCTGTGTTGCGTTTGTGTTTGATTGATGGTTTGATGCAGGTGGTTTGACTGCATCTCTTTGAATGGAAGTATGTTTCTTGTGCGGCTTCTACAGCAGTTTATTATGTTCCGCCCAACTACCTTCAATTGTCCTTTAGAGGGAAAGTGGGCTCCAGTCTTCTTATTGCTTCAGTCAACAGTGATGGGTGATTGTGTGCTTGGGGAGAAAGGAAAGAGCATGATGAACAGGGCTTTATTTGAACATACTCTATGATCTGGAGTGGAACAGCAGCTGAAACACAAGAGCCTTGATTTCACCTTCATTGTGTCAAGTGTTTGTGAGACGTTAAGCTTGACTTCGTTTATTTCTGGTTGAATTCAGTTTTACTCTATTCTGTTCACTTATTGTCTTTTAGCAATGCAAATCCTGTCATAGAAGTATTCAACCAGACATGCATGACTGCTGTTGATATAAGTGAAATCAGTTAAGTCAGTTACACAGTCCAGATACCTGAACTTGAGTTCTGATCCAATACCAGTGTTGTAATAACAATAAAAAATAATAATAGTAATAATTAATAAAGATAAACCCATTGTAAAACATGAACATATGCGTACAGAGAATGATGCAGTTGAACTTTCTTTCGTTATTCAATAAATAAATGAAGCTAGGAATAAATAATCGTTTCGTATTCCCATAGCTGTGTCCTCAGTGGACATCCTGTGTGCTAATTTGTCCTGCAGGTTGCAATACTCACACACCCCACTAGGGTACCGCCACCCCTCCAGACGGAAGCCTTACATACTGTACACACCGTCGTTTTACTTGCTGGCTTTCTCCACTGTGAAATAGTGCCAAATGGCTGACATTTTCCTGGCTCTGACAACCTGTTACACTCTCCACTAGGACCGCACTGTTGTTGATCATCGTCACGTGACAAACTAACTGCGATCAGTTCTTCTTTGCTGCTCTAAAACAGTATTTGCTAGTGGCAGCCATGATATATCCAGCGACAGCGCAGTGAACGCTGCTGGTTTGGAGTGGCAAAGAAGAATCGGATTGGTGCATACACTGGTGTACTTGCCAATACCAATTTTCCAATAGTGGTATTGGTATTGGAACAACTGCAGTTATTAATACTTTATGACATGCAATGTTAATGTTAATTGCAGGTGTATTTGTTGCATTACCAATGTTGGTTAATTTCTGACTTGTATACAGTACAACTTTATTGTCCAGCTTAGAGAAAATTTGTCTTTGACTACACCCCAGCTGTATAAAATATTACAACAACGACAAGGAACAAAATAAGCGTTAATGCAATGATCAAAATATGGGTTAATCTTCACAGTCCTGTTCCACTGACTTAGATGTGACCTCTTACAAGTCATTTTATACCTCTTTCTGTGCAGGTCCATCTTCACAGACATGTGATGGGTTATGACAAAGGTCATGGGTTAGCGGTAACCAGCCAGATGGCCTCCCAGGAGTCGGGGTCAGAGGTGAAGGTCATGGCTAGGGGCTACATCATTGCACACTGGAATCAGACTATATAAGTCATGACAGAGCTCAGTGGCAGCTCTCATTCCAACCTGCATAATCCCTTTTCTCTACAAGGAGACAATAGGATCAATATTTTTTTTTCCTTTGGAGAGAGAAAATGAAGAGGTCATCATGTTTTTGCCTTGTGGCACTTCTCTGTGCCGTCTTTGTGCTGTTTGTGAATTACAGATCCCTCATTCCTTGTTTTTCTTTCTCTTCCTCCTCTAGTACTAACTAATAAAGATCTCCTCCCTCATCTCTCTTTCCTCACACCAGACACCTCCAAACTGCTTACAGTATACGCCCTCATCCCTCTCTCTCAATCCACCCCTCTCACCATTTTTCCTCTTTCTTCCTTCCACCCCCCTCCATCCCTCTCTCCTCCCAGCTGGAGTCGTGCTTGGCCAGATGGGTAACTGAGTTCCTGACTTGGCCGGTGGATTAGCACAGCCGGAGATGAGAGCATAAAGGTGGGGAGAGGAGAAAGGGGAGAGACGGGGGAGGTGGTGGGTGGGCATGCCAGAGGTGGAGTGTGTGCGTGTGTGTGTGGAAGGAGTGGAGAGCCACTAGCAACGGGACCTCGTTCCTCAAACAATGAGCCCGCCATCTCCCTCCTGTTCTCCATCCCATGTTTGGGACTAGTAATGCGTGAGATCAATTAGGATTGGTTGAGAGGAGGCTCTGAAAGGCCCAGAGGTGACCCTGTCAGAGCTCTGGGGTATATTACTGGGGATGGGAGTCAGAGAGAAACCCCTCCAAATACACAAACACACACGCATATGTGTGCTTCTCACAAACATATGCAGCCACACACTCAGGCTTGCAAAAATCCACACAGTCTCGCTAATGAACACATATTCACTTTGCCCACCATCACATCCTCTCCACCTTTCCTGCTATCTTGATAATCCCCCACCCCTGAGGTGTGGACAAGCCCAAATCCTGGGGGTCCTTGTCCTCCTGAATAGCAGGCTAAAAAGCCCGACCGGATTAGCCCACTGCCTCCAAAATGTGTGGACTCAGCTTAAAATTGCTACCCCCCTCTCAGCATGACCCCCTCTCCCAGCTATTGTGTTTGTCCCTCCACTGTGCACGAATGTGAACAATATGTTGTTTCTTAAGGTGACGATAAGCTGGAGTCAATGGTTTTATTTCAAGACCAGAGGGGCAGGCAAGAAGTCTCAATGAAGACGTTTTAGGAAACGGAGAGTGTATCTTAGAGATGACCTCATATCACTGAGAAGACTTTGACAACATGCCATTTTGAATATCTGGGATGTTAGGGCCCTTCTGCCCAAACCTCATAAGCATTGTATTTCTTTTGAAGCAAGATTCAAGCCCAATTGAAATCATATATATATATTTTAATGGAGAATACTGGTATGAATTACAGCCCATTACCTATTGTGTGTATGTATTGTGTGTGGGGGCGGAGTAGCTAGTCTGTAGGGAGTTGGTTGGGAACCGGAGGGTCACCGGTTCAAGTCCCGACATGGACAAAAACTGAGTGTGAACTGGTAGCTGGAGAGGTGCCAGTTTACCTCTTGGGCACTGCCGAGGTGCCCCTGAGCAAGGCACCAAACCCCCAACTGCTCGGGGCGCTTGTCAGGAGCAGCCCCCTCACTCTGACATCTCTCCATTAATGCATGTATGTGTGTTTAGGTCTGCATGTACCATGTACGAGTTTAACAGAGTGTAAATTGAATTTCCCCAATGTGGGACTAATAAAGGTAGATCTTCTTCTTCTTCTTCTTCTTCTTCTTCTATCCAGCCCAGTCGCATAGCAGTTTGTGAAATAGTTCCGACATTTAATGTACGGATTTGTGTACATAGAAATGAATTTAACATTTTTTTTGTGATGGTCAGCATGAAATAAATTTGTATGTAATCCATGTAATTGTGAATGCTGAGCAAGGAGAAGGTTGGGGTGCATGGGTGGTTCAAAAAACACAGGTCTTTCTCCCAGGGGACCGGTGTTCGTGTCCCGAGTGATCCACAAGTAAGAGTTGATTTATTTGTCAATTAACTTCCGTATGCAAATTGAACCACTTCCGGTGTTATTTTAACCCAAACCGTTTGTTGCCTAAGCCCAACCAAGTCATTCTATTCTAAACCTAACTAACAAGTTGTGTTTTGAACAAACTGGAGTGGAAATAATGTGAAAAAAATATGCTGTTGGAAGATTAAATTCTGTGACTATTTCACAAAAAGCCATGAGACTGTGTTTGCTCTGTGCTGGAAGACAGGCCACGCTCTATGAAAATACTTACTTGAGCACAAAGAAATAAAAGCAAAATTGTAAAGTTTACAAAACCAAAGGAAAGATTTATTTACTTTTCTGATGAATGGGTTCAGATTAGTCCGATTGGGTCAGGGAGGATTTTGTTTTATTGCCATGGGTCTCAGGTCTGTGTGTCATTATGTCTACTGCCCAAGTGGATGTGAGCATTCTCAATATAAAATCTGATCAAATGGTGTGTCATAATCTCAGCGGGAGAAAATATTTTAGTAAATCGATAGAATATGTAGAAAATGTGTTTCTGTGTTTTTGTTTTTTTCAATGTGTGCGGGGGAATTTGATTTGCATATATTTAATTAGTTGGAGAACTATTATTTTATTTTTTCACCCATTTGGCTACAGAATGTTTTGTTGGTGCAGGAGGTTAAGATATTAAATATCAAGTATTTCTATGAATTTTGAAGCATCTAAACATAAAAGTTATTTTTAGAATTTGTTTTAATGAATTTCCATTTGTTTTTGTTCCCATTGACTTCAAGTAGAGGAAATAGGAAGTGCTGAAGTGCTAACTCATTTCTGGGCTTTAGGACTCATTCCTGTAGGACTGTATTGTTGCTCTTTTCAACCACGGCTGCTTGTTAATTGACCATAAGTCTTCTCCTGGTGCTGACATGGTGTTCTCGCTTTATTAAAGTCACCCTCAGGTCTTATTGCATCAGGTCTGACTATGCTCGGTCCCTTTTGGATCTCTCTTTAAAAAAAAAAAAAGTATGCACATTGGCTTTGCTTTCCTACGGGTTTTATTTTTAGACCTGTGAAGACATCTACCTGGGGGTAACTTGGTGAGGACACATGCATCAGACAGGTTGGTTATACTCACCTGTGTTTCACACTCCCAAGTACAACACAACCCCCCCTCTGGTGGTCATTCAATAGTCGTGGAACTGCAGTTACATCTGTAACTTGTACGTCGCCAATGAATAATTGGGCATGTTTCTTGATCACTTTGAACTATTTGAACTCTGAACTTCCGACCCTCCCGGTTCTCTAGCTGACAGCGGGGGCTCGTAATCGTAAGGGAGCTTTGTACGGCTGTTGTTTGGGGTTTTAGGGGTGCTTGTTTCCTGCGAGGGATCAGGATTTTAGGACACAATGCAGGCCCTTGGGGTTGGGTAACTAAGAATGCATCAGAGGAGGTGTGTGCCTGTGTATGTGTGTGTTTGAGAGGGTTTAGGAAGAGCTTGTTGACATTGCAGGGCTTTCGGTAAGGGCGCTTGTTGGACTGTGGGGTTACTTGTTGGGTTCATGTTGCAGGCAAAGGTCAAAGTGACACACACAAACGGGAATAAATGATCACTGCTGCATGTTTTAGTGTTTTGAATCTTCCACTGGAAGCCATCGATGCAGCTGAGCTCAGACTCATTTAGAGCAATGCTGTCCCTGTTCCTGCATTAGTGTGTGTGCGTCTTTGTGTGGGTAATCAAGAGCCAAGCATCCTAATGAAGCCTAATAGAGCCTTCTTCACTACAGCTGTCATTGTCTGAATGGCTACTAGCCTTTCAGCCTCTCAGTCATCCCTATTATCTCCCACAGGCTTCACCTATCACCCCCACTGGTAAATACTATAAGCCCTGAATGTTTGAGTGTTGTGAGGGAGAGGGGGGCCCTGGTTAGCTGGTCATTTCCGTGGAACGATGTTTGTAAAGAGGAGAGAGGATGCATGTCAGCAAAGGTCACACTTTTAAATACCAGTCACCGCTGTACATGACAGCCTTGTGTTCTTGTCACTCCTTGTCACTGTGTTGGACAGGTGTGTGTGTTTTCTGTATCACGTATGCGTTTTAATGTGTTGCACTAGCGTCTCCGTGTTCTTAGTGACTGTGTGTGCATGCGTGCACATACGCATGTGCATGTGTGTGTGTGTGTGTGTGTGTGTGTGTGTGTGTGTGTGTGTGTGTGTTGTAATAGGTGCCCCCCGTAGCCTCCCCTTGTGCCAAGCCTTTAGCGGAGCCCTGTTTGCATAATTATGCTAATTCATTGTGCCATAGTGCTAATTAGACCTTGTTAGACAATAGAGCTAGACTGGGAGCTGGCAGGCATACACACACATACACAGACACACGCTCACTCAGACTGTTGTGTCAATGACAAGGTTTGCGGTCCCCCTCTGCGCCGTTTATAGCATGCTCTCTATAGAAATGGTTCTCTACTGGTGTGCTCCGGACTGAGCTCAGGTGTCTCTTACGGTTTGGATTTAAGCTAATAGAGCAAAAATCAATGTGGAACAGGAATACGACACAAACGTCCTCACAGTCTAATGAAACTATGCCCAGTTTGTCATTCTCTGATTCCTCAGTCAGAGCCGTTGTTAATCGCTCTTTTGCCAGTATTATATTTGCAATTTTTTTTTTTTAAACTCCACTTTCATTATATCATCATTGTACATTGTAACCAGTTATACTCGCTCAGTTTACTTCCGGGTCACCATGTAATTTGACTTCGAGGCAGTCCAGGACCTGTGCTTTAAGAAAAGAACAGAAAAGAGGTTAAGTTGGATTATTTCTTGAAATATACATTTTTCTGAAATAGGGTTTGTCAGCTAGAAGGAATTTATTTTCCAAAATGCATCGTATTGACAATAAAAAGTACATACCATTTTGCACTATAAGAAAGGAAAAAAAAACATATCAGGGCTGTCCTCGACCAAAGAAATTCTTAGTCGACTAACAGTCGATCTTGCCGCCTAATCGATTAGTTGATTTAATCGACAGATCTGCAAAACTGAGTTTCTCAAAAAGAATCACCCAAAAGCTCCACTTCAAGTGTGTTTGCCAGAGATATGCTCATAAGTTTATTGGAAATAAAGTCATTCAGCATGAAAAAGCATAAAAAACAGCTATTCAACTAAGGAAATCTTAGCTGACTAAGACCAAAATAACTGATGAGTCTACTCATCGGCTCAGAGGGGGCAATCCTAACATTGTTAATATTGTCTTAACTTATTTTTTAACTTGTTTTCAAGATATTTAATCTAAGTACTTGTATTCTTCTTATTATTATTATAGTTGTGTTTGTGTATAAGCGTTCACAAGGATTTTCTCATCCACTGTTTAACATGCTGTGGTGTGTTAGGGAGTATTTAGATCCAAATTCTGTTCAGCATTATCACTTTTTGAGCTGAACTGTGTTTTTTTTATGAGGCTACATGTACCACAAAGTGGTAAACAGGGTCAATAAATGTGGACAGACACTAGGGCTGGGCAATATACCAATGTTATATGGATATCGTAATATGAAACTAGATATCGTTTTAGATTTTGGATATATGGTAATATGGCGTAAATGTTGTCTTTTCCTGATTTTAAAGGCTGCACGACAGTAAATTGATGTCATTTTCTGAACTTACCAGACTATTATTTGCCTTTACCCACTCAGTCATTATATCCACATCACTGATGATTATTTATTGTCAAAAATCTTGGTGTATAAATATTTTAGTCATAGTCAATAGTCAGCTAGATTTGGTTAGTCAGTGAAATTAATCACCAACTATTTTGATGATCGATTCATCATTTTGAGTAATTATTTGAAAAAAAAAGTTAAAATTCTCTGATTCTAGCGTCTTAAATGTGAATATTTCTGTTTACAATATTGGCGCAATATCAATATTGAGGTATTTGGTCAAAATTATTGTGTATTTTCTCCATCATCCAGCCCTACGAGCGACACGGGCTACACAGTTACGGCTTCCTCTACCTTTTTTCAGTATAAGTATTAATAAATTGTGTGGTTTTAAATGAAACGATTGTTTGATTACAGTGTTTCAAAGAAGCTAAATGAATCATACCAAGCTCAATTAAATGAACTTTTTGTTTGCTACTTTTGTGTTCTAGAGTTGGATAAAATAACTGACTGATTGAAATGCTCCATAACTTTTTATTTTTAGCCATTGCCACAATAATTTATTTAAGGCAATAATTTAACCTCTAAACCCAAAAAGACAGTCACACAGTAAGTGGATCTGGCTTTTAAAGTGTGCATGTGCATGTAGTGTGTGTGTCACTTTGTTATGTAGGTGTGGGGGTTGGAGGTAGTGTAAGCAAGACTTGAGTGGCTTGAGGGCACATTGAAAGAGTTGCCGGTTGACTTAATTGAAAGTAATTGATTTTCGTTTGTGCAGCCTTGTCTCCTCCATCCGTTCTGTTCCGGAGGGAACAAGAAGCAGGGACTTGCCTGAAGAACTGTCGGGTGTTGGAGGCTTCTTGACAAACAGTCGCCACACTATATCTGAACACAATGTGAGGCTAATGTGCAGTTGCAGACACAAATGTTTATGTGTGAGCACACACATGCGCACAAATGCACCCTGAAATTCCCTGCAGTTAACCACCATTGTGACTTTTCGCACAATAGGGATTGAAGGTGAGCTGTTGGGTGTAACTTTGCTCTGGGAGTCCTCTCCCATTATAGCCAGCAGTTGATTATGTGAATTTGTGCATGACTGAGGGTTAGTGTGTGTGTGTGTGTGTGTGTGTGCCCAGATGAGTGTGCACATTTGCACTATTACCAGTAAGCGCTGGGGATTAAGTTCAGGAAATGAGTAGAGCGTTAAAGGGTGCTTCCCTGCCCAGTGCTCTTGCATTGTCACCGCTGCTAATACTCAGCTAATTACAAGGACATACTTTAACAGCAAGCTCAGCCCATAACCCTCATGTCTCTCCACTTTGTTCTCTCCCTTTCTTAGGTTACCCCCCTCTCCCTAGAATTAGGGGATGAAATGAAAGAGAGAAAGAAAAAAGAAAGAGTAATAACAGGTCTCTCCCCTCCCTAAAAGCTCGCCCTCCCTCTGGACGGATACAATTATTGGATTTTTCTCCATTTAAGTCACCCAACCCCTATGTGCCCCTCCTGGCAATGTCCCCTATGGTGCCTAAGCTCAGCATACACTGGCCCCTCCAACCATGTAACACACACACACACACACACACACACACACACAAAGAAAGAGAATATGATTGAGTTGTGATTAACAGTTGGAACGTCATGCTATCTCGTTAACCATATCACAAAAATACAATATCCTCTACTTCATCCTGTTAGCTTTAAGGCTTTTATTTATGCAGAAGGCTTTTTATGTTTGAAGAGTATATAGATATAATAAAAACTAAGGAGGCTTTAAAAGAAGGGATCCAGCCGGGCTGTTAATACCTTTGTAGCGCAATTATTTGTTTTATGGGTTGCTATGCCAACCCTTGTCATAATCATATATAGAAATGTTGTTTTTAATATCCCTATATTTTGCGTTAACATTTTAGTCAGTACGCAATTGTAATGATTCATTCAATGCTAAAACCTTCAAACATATTATTTCCTCATAGGCGATTTATTTTTGATTGCAGACTTCTTGGAGGTCTGTATAGAATCTCCTGCATGGAGGACGCAACCTACCAAAATAAAAAATAAAAAAGAAATAAATGCCTCCATAAATAAAAAAATAAAGATATTGTTAAATTTATTAATTAAATGTAGCCATTATGGAGTCACTGTACGGTGCCGGGAATGAAAGTGGAGTTGATAAGCAGAAGCAGGTACTGTTAGCTAGCTTGAATATAGTCATACACACTGAGCCCATGATGACACATGTTGAGTGACAGTCTCCTCATTTGCATAAATGAGACAGACATGCATACAGAAATGTAAAAAGAAATGTGTTAAAAATACAGAAATAAATAAGTTTGAGGAAATAAGTAAGTGGTTAGCGCTGTCACCTCACAGCAAGAGGGTTGCAGGTTCGAATCTGGCTCTTCTGGGTGGCGTTTGCATGTTCTCACATGTTAGCGTGGGTTTTCTCTGGGTACTCCGGCTTCCTCCCACAGTCCAAAGACATGCTGTTTAGGTTAATTGATGACTCTAAATTGCCCGGAGGTGTGGATGTGAGTGTGAATGGTTGTCTGTTTCTATGTGCCCTGTGATGGACTGGCGACCTGTCCAGGATGTACCCCGCCTTCGCCCAATGCCAGCTGGGATCAGCTCCAGCCCCCCCCCGCGACCCCTAACGGGAAAAGCAGTTGAAGATGGATGGATGGAAATAAATGGGTGAAATACAAAGGGAAATGGTGATAAATAAATTGATAAATAAATAAATACATTTAAAAATAGATATAAAATAAATCCAAAAAAATAAATGAATGCAATATAATTGAAAAAAAAATAAATGAAATAAATAGATGCAAGTAAAACTTAATAATAATAAATGCATAAATAAATAACGGGGAAAATTTAACAGAAGAGTAAATAAATAAGGGAATTAATGCAAATATAAATCAAGAAGAAACAGAAACATAAACTTAAACAGAAATATATATTTGTCATCATTTATTTTTCTTATATATTATGTTTTTTCTATATGTTATAGGAATTTACTTATTTTACTATATCTACTTAATTTTTCTTATAGGAAGAAACAAAATAGATATTCCTGAAATTCCAGGGCTGTAATAATACAGTACTGAAAAGTATATACTGTATAATGAAGAATTATTTATTTTTTTATTGTAAATATTCTGCTAAAGGTTTCTATAAATTTAAAAATGGAAATGCACAGCATGTTTTGGTCATTCTGTTGTGTTTTAATAAGAGCATTTGAAAAATGTGCTTCAAATATATACAGTTGAGTTTTGCAGGTGATGGAGAAAAGAGTTCATGGATTTTGGAAAATGTGGTCACTGAATGCATTTTGTATGAAAGCAATGAAACAATGTCATATATCATGTGCAATATCATGTCTTATCATCATGTTTTTATCATGTACAATACTACATTTGCAATATTTCTGTTCAGTTTACACATTATTACTGACCTTGGGCAATATAGTATCACCATTATACACAGTATTACTTTCTTCTCTGCTTTTAGCATGTTCAATTTATGCAATATTGCTGAACTTATCATGTGCAGTATAGTTATTTTCTCCATTGTATACAATATTACTTCCCCTTTCTGTTTTCATCTTATTTTTACTTCACTCACTTATTGTATTAACTTATTTTTTTCTTATAAAGCATCTTCCTTTCTATTGATAATCAGTTAGTCACTGTTGCTGGGAATATTACTTTTTAATTATAGTACTTGGAACTTCTTACTTTTTTATGTTTACTTGTGTTGTGTTGTACCTTTTTGTAAATTTTGAGCAATCTCTGGCACAATTTCCTTTGGGGTGAATCAAGTTTTATCTTATCTTATGAAAAATTATCCAGTTTCCACATAGTGTTCAAACACCAATTGTCAATGCATACTTTGTCAGTGTGTCTGCGTGCATATGTGTGTGTATCATAAATGTATGCACCCACACACAGATGTGCTGAGTATGCTTGCATTAGAGAGCTAAGTGATTAGTGCATGCTAGTTAATCTGGCTCTCGTCCCTCTTGCACCCATCAAGTGCACCATGTGTACTTCCAAAGTGACAAGTGCACACATGATTGTGCATGAGTTTGTTTGTGTGTGTAAATGTCCCTGCTGACGTTTTAACACAAAAAGATGATTAATGTGATTAGTGTGTTGTCGGGGAGTGAAACGGCTATAGTAAATGGCTACATGGTCTTATGGGAAAAGGCTTTGGCTCCACTCCAGACACTCGGTTTGTGTGTGTGTTCAACATTTTCACTTGATGTAAAATATAATTCAGGTTTTTTCCTCCAGATTGTTTTTTTTTTTTTCACATTTACAAAACAAAAGCATAACTTGCATTAGAGGGAACTGTTTTCTTGTAAAGCAGTTTGCCTTCACAAAAGGTTTCATGCAAAAGGATAGCCATACATACATAATAATAATTGCAAATAAAATGTAAGGATTGTAGGAATATTTGTAGGTATAGCTCTGGCCCCCAGACCAACTCCTCCTGTTTCTCATTGCCCTCTCCCAGTTTCCTCCCAGGGTCACAAATCTCCTGCTTTCTCCTGATTTATGGCAATTTTTCACACCTTTTTTTTTCTTTACATTATCTCAACCTGTTTCTGGCACTGTACAGTGTGTATAAACCGTAAGCTCTACTGTTTCCACCCAGACGGCAATAGATATTTTTTCCCAGAAGCTGTCGTGCGGTGCAAGCCACTGGAAATAATGAATTTCAGTGTCTTGGTGCTGTTAGAGTACTAAGAGAAGTAAATGAATGATTGAATGAAAACTTAGCCTAGTTTATTCCAGAGATTCACACAAATTGACGTCAGAGGGGCGAATTATTCCTTTTTTTTTTCCCCTGAGAATTGAAAGTAAAATTAAAAGTAGGCATGTTTAAGAAATGGGCAATGCATAATATATCAGTCATTGTAAGTGTGGAGAGTTATCGATAATGATCAATAAATCAAGCCTTAGTTCCTGGAACTGTTTCCTCAAAAAGCCCCAACAGAGACATGGTGGAGCAGCCATCAACGTGTCAACTTGTCTTTGTTGAAAGTGCTAATGTGTTTAGCTGCGGAGACATTAGCGCGCTTAGTGACTCAATATACAGCTTTAATGCACAAACTGTTGCTGTACTTTTCACTCTGTCAGTCTCTTTCTGTCTGGAGACTCCCTAAATAGCCCCAAAGGGGCAGTTAGCTGTGCTAACGCTAAAGTAGGTGTTGACACTAATGGGCGTGCTGAATGTTAATGGGAGCTAGCGTGGGCCTCTGAAGGGAAAGCTAACTGATTTTCAAGTGCCCCCCTGAGAGACTGCCCTAATCGCTAACTAGCTGTAGCATCTCTCTGGGGCTCCAGGCTGAAGGGACTAAAGCTGTTGGAGCTACTTTAACTGCAAACTGCCATATTGTGCTGTGGCTTCACTCCTTCACTTCAGGATATTTTGGGAAAAAATATTTAGTAGTCTATTGTCTATGTTTATTAGTAGAATTGAATATTATATTGATAAGTATGTTTTCTGTATAATAATCTGATAAGAATCGTTTTGTTACCTAAAAATAAGCCGTTCATATCTACATAGGGAGTGGGACCTCTTCACGGAGCCGGCCATGTTTCTATAGTAACCCTGAGAGAACAACCAGATACCGGCTCTACACCGGGCTGTTCACGCTTTTTCGTTTTCATATTTTCGCCACAGTCACTGTAACTCTCCTACAGTATCTCACAAAAGTAGAGTCCACCCCTCAGATTTCTGCAAATATTTAATTATATCTTTTCATGGGACAACACTGAAGAAATGGATCATGATTAATCACATGATTGTCCATAGTTAATTGTGATTAATCACACATTAATCACACAGTTGTATCTCTTCGAAATGTACCTTAAAGGGAGATTTGTCAGGTATTTAATAGTCGACCATGACTTGCCCCAAACTGCATGTGATTCTTGAAAGTGGGCACTCCTGACAGTTTCTGGGGATGTCCTGTGTCCTGGCGGGATCTCCTCCCAGACACGGATCAGGACATCAGTGAGCTCCTGGACAGTCTGTGGTGGTACTTGGCAGTGGATCCACCAATACATAACATTCCATAGGTGCTCAATTGGATTTAGGTCATAGGAACGTGAGGGCCAGTCAGTGTCATCAATGTGTTCATCATCCAGAAACTGCCTACACACTCTGGCCAGATGGGGCTGGGCATTGTCCTGCACCAGGAGGAACCAAGGGCCCACTGCTCCAGTGTAAGGATTTCATCCTGGTACCTAACAGCAATCAGGGTATTGTTGGCTACGACATGGCGATCTGCTGGAACCTCCAAGGACATGCCTCCGTAGACCATTACTGACCCACCGCCCAAACTGGTCATGCTGGTTGATGTTACATGCAGCATAGCGTCCACCACGGTGTCTCCAGACTCTTTCACACCTGTCACATGTGGTCAGTGTGAACCTGCTCTCATCTGTGAAGAGAACGGGGCCCCAATGGCAGACCTGCCAATTCTGGTGTTCTCCTGCAAATGCCTATTGAGCTGCACGGTGCTGGGCTGAGAGCACAGGTCACAGCGATAAGATAAGATAAGATATTCCTTTATTAGTCCCACAGTGGGGAAATTCACACATTACAGCAGCAAGTGGATAGTGCAATAAAAGACAAGAAGCATAGATGTAAAAACAGTATTAATACAAGTAAAATAAATTAGTATATACATAATAGAAAAATTCTTTCAAATGATTACAAAACGTCTGCTTGCCTTTTGTGCCATTTCATTATTTCTCTGCACAGTGGTGCAGTAGTGATTCGGTTAATCACCAGAGACAAGTATCAATTTTTACCACCACTCTTCAGTTACTAGCAGTAAAGAAACTTCAAGTTTAAGATCTGTATATCCAAATATTTGGTTGAAATCTACAAATATGATGAGATGCTTTTTTTTAAAAAGTAAACCATAAATTGGGGCAGATTGGTTAAAAGCTGTTTGTGCAGCAGAGTTGTAGCATACTATGACAGTGCTACAGGTTCTAATTTTCTCTTCCTGTGCTGCCGGTAACACCTTCCCTCCCTGGTTTCATTGCTTTCCACCCTCTCTGATGCGCTTCTTCCCTCCCTCTCTGGCTTCCTCTCACTCTCTCCACCCACCAGTGATTGCACAATCTTCCCATCACCACCATAATCATAACAGCTCAGATTCTGTACCAGTGTGCAACCACTGCCAGTCTGCACACACACATACACACACACACACACACACACACAAAGTGAGACATGCACACACGTGCACGCACACAAACGCATGTGTCCTGGAGGAGAAATACAGTTGGAGCTTTTATGCTGTTTTCCCAAGTGGCTGTTTTCGAGCGCAGCCACAATGGAGGGCCTAATGTGGATTTGTTTAGAGAGCTGGTTAATTGGAGTGGGATGCTCTAATTGCACCTCTTTCATGGTGTGTGTGTGTGTGTTTGTGGATGTGTGTGTGTGTGTGTGTGTGTGTGTGTGTGTGTGTGTGTGTGTGTGAATGTGAGTGTCACCTGGCCTTTGTTTGTACTGTGTGTGTGGGAAAACATTTGCTCAGCTATAACTACACTACACAAACACTATGAGCTACATAACACACACATAAGAGGTGTGAAGTGTCTAAGTACAGAGAGCTGGAGGGAAACAAACAGAGAGAGAAAGAATACATCAATAGTAAGCCTCAAAATAGGTATAAGCTACTGTATGTGCAGAGCCCCCCCAATTTATGTGAATGCACAACTTGTGTTTGGACATGTGCTTTCGTCTGTTTCTTTTTGCTGTCGTGGTCCCCCAGCTGGGGGTGCTCTAAGTCTTTGTATGACTCCACTACTAGCGTGTGTGTGTGTGTGTGTGTGTGTGTGTGTGTGTGTGTGTGTGTGTGTGTGTGTGTGTGTGTGTGTGTGTGTGTGTCCTGGTATACATTTTGACTTTTAAAGATAGTGACTGATATACACACAGGTTTTAAATATAGGACTAATAGTATATATACACACTAATAGTTATAATAGTTTGATTTATATATATATATATATATATATATATATATATATATATATATATATATATATATATATATATATATATATATATATATATATGGGGAAAAACCTGGTTACATGAATGGGGAAATGGAAAAGGACAAAAGGGGTCACTACTTACTATACTTACTATTACTTACAATAGGAGATTAGACAGTGCTCTCCACCACTAGTGCTGGGATACAAAATTGGTTCATCTATGATTTGCAATTTTTTTTTGTTTTGTTGAAGATTTTGAAAGTAAATTGTAATGCCAGAATCAATACATTTGTTCATCAGAGTTTTTGTGGCGGTAGAAGGAAGTTACCCCTTTTACTGCTGCAGTCTGAGTAACGTGACGTCATACCTGTTCTGTGTCCGTTAACCGAAACAAACCTCAGCTGACCGCAGCAAGTGGACGGTCCACGTAGATACGACCTGCACCCTCATATTTTAAATCCAAAGTGGTAAACACTACACATACTGTACAGTATAGAAACACTTTGGGTTTCACACATTGCAGGAGAAGCAGAGCTAGACTTGTAGAATGCAGTAAAGCTGCATGCTAACTTACAGGAAACACTATCGTATTGCGGTAATGTGCGAGCCGGCCGTCACTCTCGTCTCTGTGGTCAAATCGTCTGATAACTGTAGAGCGCCCATATACCGACATTTATGTCAAATGCATTCAAACGGCCCCGATGGAGCTGATCATGGATGTGTTAAGAGAACAGAGCTGATGGGAGAGCAAACGACGGACTTGGCAAAGTAAGAGGTAGTATAACCACGTCTGGTTTTCATAATAAGGCGTGAACAAAGAGAACTGTATATAACAAATACATATTTGGAAATAAGATTGACTTGCTTGTATTCACCACAAGAATAAAGCATTACATGTACCTTATAAATTGAAAATAAAATATACTCATTTGTGAGAGAAATGTCTTTATTCTTTGATTTTACGGTTGCTGGAAAAAAATTAATAACTAATGCCTGACCAATATACACACATCCCTTCAGGACATCTCTGACTACATACATGTTGAAAATCAAACATTTTTTCCTGTATTAATTTAGATATTTTCTAAAGTAAAAATCCCAAGAAGTGTATGATTCAGCTTTTCCTGTGGTCTAAAAACAGCAATAAATCGTAATATCGAATCACAATACTTCAAGTGTTGTGATAGTATCGAATTTGGAGATGGGCGTCCCAACTCTATCCACCACCATCATCAAGACTCAGAATATATCTCTATATTGCATATCTTATGGAAGAATTGTGTTCAACCCTCCGGTAGAGTTCTATAGAAACAGTGACCAGGAACATTGAAGCTGTTGCAGAGGCTCATGAAGCCCCAGCACCACTGATTTTTCCTTTTAGTTTGTCAGCCAGCGTAAGACCTCGGTATCCCTATCTATGGTGTCTACTAACAAAAGCAGGTTTGAACAATAAAATAAGCTGGAGTGAAATGACTGGGGGGAAAAAAAGTAAGAAATAAAGTTTTAAATGAATTGGTGGTCAGTTCATTCCCCTCTCTTTCGTCCACCCTCTTATATCCATTTGTTTTTCCCTTCGACTTTTCCTCTCTACTGTCTGTCCAGTTCTCTTTCAGTCCACTATCCACTTATGATGATTGTGTGTGTGTTGTTGTATATGTGTGGGTACCTCTGCGTGAGTGCAAACACATGACATGTCCTAAGTGGGCCATGGGCCTAAAGCTAATCAATGATCGTCATTTAAGCCCATTCTCATCCTGCAAACACACACAGACACACACCACAGTGCTTTGCTGATCAATTGAAAATAAGTGTCATTCACTTTTGCTTGTCTGCTAAAGGATGTGGACAGAGCCGGGATGGTCCGTCTGAATCTCTCTTTAGACGTTTCTTTGTGTGCCTCCGTGTTTAGCTGTCATTGTTTGGCATTGTGAGAAAAGAGAGTGATCTCTTTTGTCAGCGTAAGTGTACGTGTTTGCCCTTCTCTTTACCTCTGTGTGTATGTCCATGCATTTGTTTGCAGGGTTAGTCTAAATGGAGATGTATTATTAGTAACCATTCTGAGCATGGTCACTGTAGTTCCCTAGCAAAGCAATCAGATCACTTAAGAGGCTTCTTGGTCTATGGCCTGAAGCTTCCTGTCTCTCCTTGTCTCTCTCTCTCTCTCTCTCTCTCTCTCTCTCTCTCTCTCTCTCTCTCTCTCTCTTTCCATCCTTTAATGCCCCTCTCCAACACACAAAATGCCCAGCAGCCATGACCATCACCCCTTATCTCCTCTCTCCTCACCCTGCCTCTCCTCTCCACCACTCCAACCTCCTGTCCTTTACCTCCGTGGAGGGGGGGAGGAGGAGGACAAGGTCATGAAGATAAACATAGAAAAGTGAAAATGGAAGAGAGACAGAGACAGAGAGAGCTGAAATGAACCATCTCATTTGGACATTAGCCCCTGGGCGGCCGTGGTGAGAGGCTATTGTAGCTAGCCTAGCGGATAATGCCCAATTGTGTATAAGGCATTATTTAGCTTCAGTTATCCGGCTGCTTTGACAAGCTATTAGTGGAGAGAATGAAGAGCAGGGTAATGCAAGACTCCCTGTGTGTGTGTGTGACAGGTGGGTAACTGCCCCTGGGACCCAGTGGCATAGACATTGCTTCACTTACACATTGCCGGTGCACTGGAGCAGTGTGCACCACACGCACACACTAACAAGTGCGTATTTGTGTGTCTTGACAGCATGCTTAGTGGACTATTTCCATCCATGCATACACAGTGATGGACAACATCCCCACAGAGTCAGCTCTTTGTGTCACATGTAAACCCTGCTCAGTTGAGTAGTCTGTATAACGAAAAGTCCTGAAAATATTAACAGCTCATTAAGGTACCGAAAACAGAATGGTTCTTATTTTCAAGTGATTATACACTAAACAGGACGTTGGACATCCTGGGGCGGCAGTAGCTCAGTCTGTAGGGGGGTGGGTTGGGAAACGGGGGGGCACCGGTTTAAATCCCCCCAAGGAACAAAAAATGAGTGAGAAATTGGAGGTGGGGGGGGGGGAGTTAACCTTTTGGGAGGGCGAGGGGGTCCCGGGGGAAAGAAAAAAAACCCCCAACGGCTGGGGGGGTGTTAGGAGGGGTCCCACAACACTCAGAAATCTCTCCTTTTTTTTATTTTTTTGCATGTGTGTTTTTGGGTTGTATATATTATAAAAAACAGAATGAAAAAGTTCTTATTTCCCTCAAGTGATTATACACTAATACAGGACTATCTTCTTCTTGTTGGACATCTTCCTAGTTAATCATATCCCTCTACTCCACTGACTCCAGAGTGAGTTACCCTTATACAGTTGTTAATTTCTTGTAATATTGCGTGTAATCTTTAAGAGTTGCTTATTTTACTGGTAACTGTAGAAACAGATTGCTTCTTCTGCCTTCACTGTCATGGACATGCGTTTCCATGATATTTACATAACAGCCATGAGACTCGCCAAATCCTGACCACTCAGACGATCCAAACAACTATTACGCTGTTATGAATGTCCCACTTAGTGTATATTTTCTTAATGCTGATGTGACCCGCACACCCTGTATCGATGTTTGAAAGTGTTTCGCTTGATCCACTGTTCGCCAGAGTGTTCACTCTCAGGTGATCTGTTTTTATCCAAAACACTGGTTGAAAGCACTATAGGAAAGGAAAGCTGTTGCTGCGCTACAGCCTTGTATCCATGATTTTTTTAATTAAAGTTTAGTAGACAAAAACTTAAATGTATTAATTCATGCTTTTTTTGTCCTGAATTCTGGACTTTTGGAAATTTTCTGAACTTATTTAAAATAAATAAGTGCAAAAAAATCAATTACACAAAAAGTCCAGTTGTAATGATGATCCTGTCCTCCATATATGCACAACAAAGTAAAACAGCAGCCCATTTGCACAAAATGCTGTATGCATGCCATGATTATACTGGGGGCGGCAGTAGCTCAGTCTGTAGGGAGTTGGCTTGGGAACCGGAAGGTCACCGGTTCAAGTCCCGACATGGACCAAAAACTGAGTGTGAACTGGTAGCTGGAGAGGTGCCAGTTTACCTCTTGCTGCCGAGGTGCCCCTGAGCAAGGCACCAAACCCCCAACTGCTCGGGGCGCTTGTCAGGAGCAGCCCCCTCACTCTGACACCTCTCCATTAATGCATGTGTGTGTGTTTCAGATCTGCATGTACCACCAAAAAAAACAAAACAACAGAGTGTAAATTGAATTTCCCCACTGTGGGACTAATAAGGCTGATCTTCTTCTTCTTCTGATTATGTGCAAGGCATTTACTGTTCAATGAGGACTGTCGTGGTCCACTGTTTTTGTTGTAGTTTCCCGTTTTTTTTGAAAATTCACTTCATTTGTTTCTTGTCTCGTTTTACTTCCTGCCTTTGTTTGATTCACACTATTTTGTGATTGATTATGATTATACAGTATATTGTAATTGTAGTCATATATTGTTTTTCATGGTAATTTTATAACATGTCTGAGGAAAATGTTGACGACTTCAACGACTTCATCTTTCTCCTCTGTCATTATATCTTTGCATTTCCTGCATTATGTTACCGACGTGCTAGCTTGTTAAATTGATAGCATCTGTGGCTTCTAATAATGTTAATATTGCCGTTGCTTAGCAGCAATGTTCTTCACAACTTAACCACTTGAACGCAACGCATGCCGTGTTCACGACCTCCCATCTCGTGAACGTAAGTTCACAAGTTCCGTATGAAGGCACCATTAGTCTGTGTGCTCCCTCATTCAGTGTCAGGTCGTCTGCCTTGTCTGCTGTGTTCCTTGTATCTTAACTTAGTTTCTTTTTTTATGATTTTTCCTTTGTACGTTGTTTTGTTCCTTAGTCTATTTTCTCATTTTTTGTAAATTTCTGTTTGATTTGTCTTCCACCCACCTTTACAATTAAAGCTCCCTTTTTTATTAAACTATCTGTCTGCGTTTGGGTCCCATCTGAAACTAAAAACATCACAGTAACACTTTTCTTATGTTTTGGTACATTCAAGTTTTTGGAACAAGTTAGATTTTTCTGAATTTTTTTGCATCCATGAAAAGGCAAAAGAGGGCTGTTTGACCACTCAGAGCCACCGTCCGTGCAAACATAATCATCCAAAATGGCATGATATGAATGAAAATTAACTCAAGGCACTTTACGGTAAAGAAAAAAGTACAGAGATGCGGAATTTGAATATAAGCTGCGTTTACATGGACACAAATAATCGGAATAAAGGCCCAATCGGATTAAAAATGCTTCATGTAAACACGTCAATTGGGAGATTCTGATCCGATGCGGCACAATTGGAAAGAAAATTCATTCCGAATGAGAGAGGTGGTTCATGCCGATTGTTGTTCCGATCTGCATCCATGTCCACACCCATTCGGATCATGTCTTCCTGGTTGGGATAAAATTTTCTCCACTGCGCATGTGTGCTACGTCAGCGTGACACGAGACACAATCACGCACTAGGCAACTAAACGATAGCTGCTAATGCCATTCATTCATCATCCCCATTTGGGACTACCACCATCGATCGTACTGATGTAATTAATTCAGTTTTGTCTTACGAATTTTCACAACAAATAAAATAATAAAACACATCAAACCCAATGTGCAAGGTTTCTGTGCCTCACATTTTTTTCAGTTTCAGATGATAGATTGAAAAAACGTTTACCAAAAATACGGTTGTGACTGCAATGTAAACGCATCCACGTAAGTATGCTGTCAGAACTAATGGCAGAGAATAAAAAGCAAGATCGACCACTTATGGCGGGCAGGTCCGACCGGTATTTTGTTTTGTACGTTACGTTACATTAATGACATTTGTGACGTTTGTCACATGCATTTTAGTTCGGCGTGACGTCTTTTCTGTAATTCTATTATATTGTTACTGTACATATTTTATTTAGTTTACGTACTTACTGACAATGACGTTTTATCTAAACCTAAGTGTCCTTTTTTTTTTTTGTCTAAACCTAAGTGAGTGGTTTTGTGGTTTCAATCTAACTGCAGACATTACCGTAGTTTTGTTTCTTGGCACATGTAGGGCATATGTGAAAAGCCTAAAATGCGTCTTGGTGACACGTGGATGTCCGTGTAATGTCGTGCTGCTTATTTGCCTTCCTATGAAACCGGGTTGAACATGGATGGGCTTGGAGCGAAGAGGAGAGAGGGGAGGACAGAGCAGAGGAGAACGTCTAATAGAGATATATCATTACACTGTTATATGTGTAATCTATTGTGCTGCCATTGAACAGCAGCAGCATGCGTTTGGCAGTAGGCCATGCACACACACACATACACACACGCTGTGCCTCCAGTGGGGCAGTAATAGAGGGTGTGAGTGTATTAGTCGCTGCAGTCCAAGTGTTAAGTGCTGGCCTGGTGTGTGTGAGATCGATGACAGCCGGGCGGCCTCATCCACACACACACACACACACATAGGCACACACCGAGCTGTGACACATAGCCTGGGGTCAGGGGTCATACACAAACATCTCTGTCTCTCAAACACACACAGACATCTCCCTCTACTTCTGTGTGTATATGAGTATGTATCAGAAACACTCATACACATGCACACATGCACACACAGCATACATATCCCCGTCCTGTCCTGTGACCGTAGGGAGGGGTCTGCTGTCAAGCACCGGTGGTCCATCGATACTCGGGCAGAGCACTAATGCCTGCTGTCTGCTGATGGACGCCGGCCTGCCTCCAGGGACCATTATACTCACTGGGACACAGACAGGCTCACATATACACAAACACACATCAGTGCGCTAACATGGAGCACATAAACCTAAACCTAGTATGCACACACAGTGCATACTAATACTTGCAGGCTCAAACGCCGCAAAGTATATGTAAAGTACGTACATGCATGTTTGCATTTTAATGTGTTTTCAGAACACTGCACATCTTTAGATTGGACACTGTAAAACTCACAGTAGTGTTGGATGCAGATTGGACGTCCCATACATAGACATGTACAGCAGTGCTGATGTTATTGCAGCTGTGTAACAGGGTAATCAGCCCGTTTCCACGAAGAAGTGTATGAACGCCATGATAATGTGCAAGGCGTTTACCGTGCAATACTGTACACCTTTCTTGATTTTACGCAGGTCATTTGTACACCATATATCCTGTACTGACTGCAATGTAAACGCGTTCACGTATAAATGTTACGGTAAGAGTTAATGATGTAATATACAAAGCAAAAAAGGCTGTTTATGGTGGGTGGGAGGGGAGGTGGATGGGCTCCAACAAACACCCTACTTTTAACCCGGAGACCGGTGTTCGAGACTGTTGTTGACTGGTGTTTTGTAAATTACATTAGTGAAATTTGTCACGTTTTTTATCAACGTTTGTGATAGGGGTGTAAGAATATATTGAAAAAAATTGTATTGACTCGTATCGATTCTCAAAAACACTGTATAGATTTTTAATTAATAGTTTACATGCAAAGATTAAATGTACTGCTGTGTGTATGTGTATGTACCGTTCAGTTTATTTGAAATAGTTTATGAGGCGCATTGTGTATTTTTGTCGTCGCGTTTATTGTCACACTAGAAATTAAGGCCTGTGGGATGAGGCTGTGACACGGCGGTCAGTGTATGGGGCATAAGACATGCGCAGTGTAACTGAAGCAGAGGTTATGCGTTGTGGTTGTGTTCGGGGAGTTTATTGTGAAGGGTGGAACGGTAGCAGTGAAGCAGTGATGCGCTGTTATTGACAAGCGTCCAAACTACAGAGCCCCCATGTTATTAATATATTATCCTCATAATGTTTAGGAGCAACGTATCCGGCTACACAAGCTGAAACTAAAGCTGGCAGTCGGCTCTGTAGTCTGACTGTTTAGGTTAGTTTGTCATGGATCTTAGTAGTAAAATCATCAGCTGGCTGAGACAAAGCAGCTCCTCCTCTCTACCAGCAGGACCTGTAGTGGTTCACATCAGCAGAGGACAGAGGACAGAGGACAGGAGGACAGAGGACAGGAAGACAGGCTGATACTGTCTGATGTTTGTGTTCTTGTGTCTTTAAAAACTTCACTCAGGAATGTGATTTATTTTATTAATATGTTAGACTGTTTCCAGTGAGATATTAATGAGTTTATATGGTGACTTTTCAGTTATAAACATTACTTTTGCTGCTCTAGAAACATTTGTTCTAGTTGTATTTAAATATTCATTTCTAATCTGGTTCTGGCTTACACTTAACACTTAACTTAACACTGTAGCTATATATAAGGTGTGATAATGAAGAAGTGTTTTGTTCCTTATGTTAGTCTGCTGTTGTGGAGACAAACAGTTGACTTATTTTGCCAAATAAATGAAATTCATGTTTAACCTCTTAAGACCTGAGCTCTTTTTTTGATATGCATTTTTGATGTCTCTTTGCTATTTAGGCTTATTGGAACCTGATAAGTATAAAAACTAAGCATCATCTTTTGACATAATGTAGTTTTAGAGAAAAATTATGTCCACATATGCGGACACTCGTTCTGAATTTCCATAAAACACAATAAAGTCACCATTGTGTAATAGTGCAAACCTCTATATGTCCACTCTGAACACAGCAGTGTTTTTCCTGACTGTTTTTGCATTTATTAATAACACTTGCGAACATGTTTTTTTTTTTTTTTATATTTTGGAACATCACATTACAATTTAACAAAATGAAAATGTTTTCCCCTTTTGGACAGTCATAGCAACAGTATGGCTCATTTGAAGTGCTGCAAACAGTTGCAGGACTACTAGATGGCAGTGTACGTATCCTCGTACGTGTACACAAGACCCCAGTTAAATAAAATTAAGTATTATGTTCATATGACCCAAAATGTGATGTCATCGCATGTGTACGCCAGGTCCTAAGAGGTTAAAATGAAATTGGAAATGGGCCTCCTTGCTGTACCATAAATGTACCGAACTGAACCGAAAACCATAACCCCAAACCGTGTTATGAATGGAATCATAAATTTTATGAACCGTCCCACCCCTAGAAGAAATGAGATATAATATGCATAATTTTGTTTTCATTAGTGTATAA
The DNA here is from genome assembly GCA_947000775.1 of Pterois miles. Taxonomy (NCBI): domain Eukaryota; kingdom Metazoa; phylum Chordata; class Actinopteri; order Perciformes; family Scorpaenidae; genus Pterois; species Pterois miles. The sequence goes on from CAMQGK010000256.1 coordinate 3,604,027, forward strand.
TCAACTGACACTATGAGTTAAGAATGGTTGTTCTGCCATGTTTTTACATTAGTTCAGAAGGGAGAAACAAAACCGGGGTTTTAGGGAAAGCTTTTCAAATTTTTATTTTCCCTAAAGGGCCCCAATTTTTTTCAAAATTTGAAAAAAAATGGGAAATAGAGGGCGGAGAGAGAAAAAAAGGGATCGCCCGGCCGCCGTTGACCTCCTTTCTTCTAAAAAAATTTTAAAAAGGCCTAGGGGGGGGGGAAGGGGGACCAGGGTGGCACTCCCGTTACTGCAGTCTTGGAAACACAAACAATATGTAAAAGTTAGAAAAACTGTCAAAACAACTCCATTTCCACAAATTGCAACTGAAAAAACTTTATTATATTCAATATGACATGTCACGTAGATGGATATGGTAACTCTTAACTCCTATTCTAACTTCGACTACTTTTCCTCTTCAGTAAGTTTAAACATAGACATGCAGATCGGCGACAGTCCACATTATTTGCCGTAGTGCAATGCTGCTGTAGTATTTCATGATGCCGGCCTCCACAATTCCCTTCTTTGCTGTCCTGAGCCAGACAGTAGGGTCATTAGGTCATCGGCGTTCACATGGCTAAAATCACTAGAGTGCTGCAGGATCAAGTGCCATGTTCTGATCCTTTGCCTTGCTATCCATCCAACTGCAATCCAGATACCATTAGTGCTTGCTCGTCTCTACTTTACTATTTCTTTTTAGTCCTTTTCTTCATTCTCTTTTCCTTTGCACCAGACCCCTCGTTTTTGCCGCTCCCTCAAAATCTATCCAATTGAACACACTCTCACAGGTCTGTATTACTCACTGTGTGTCAGACTCAGCACCTCTTTAACTGAATTAGCTGAACAAGAGATGTGTTGAGGATGGTAGAACAGATATATAAGAGACCCTTGAGTGAAATGAAGTGAAGTTGGTTCATTTGTTTGAATTCATCAGGTGTTGTACCCTTACCTGCTTACTATCGCATGTCATATACAACTACATATATTATGCAGCCATATGCTAATAATCTGAATACAGAAGACTGAGCAAAACCAATAAACCAGTGTTTTTATGCCTCCATGCTAGTGACCGTGTCATTACGTTTCAGGTTGTGCGTCTGATCTCAGGACCTCCTTGAAGGGATTTCTTCAAATTTGGCATTTTAGTTGCAATTTATTGCATGACTGCCCACAGTTAATTCTGATTAATCTGTTCAAAATTAACCTTAACGGGAGATTTGTATTCAATAGTCTTTTCAGCATGGGAGTGGACAAATATGCTGCTTTATGCAAATTTATGTATAAATTAATTATTGGAAATCAATTAACAATACAAAACAATGACAAATATTGCACCGAAACCTTCAAAAGTTCTGCATTTAGCATAAAAAATATGCTGAAATCATAGCGTGGCAAACTATGGCAGACTATGACTTGCCCCAAACTGTGTGTGATTATCAAGTGGGCATGTCCGTAAAGGGGAGACTCGTGGGTACCCACAGAACCCATTTATATTCACATATCTTAAGGTCAGAGGTCAAGGGACCCCTTTGAGAATTGCCATGCCAGTTTTTCCTGGCCAAAATTGAGTGCAACTTTGTGGCGCTATTTAGCGTCTTTCGCGGCAAGCTAGATTGACATGGTTGGTACCGATGGATTCCTTAGGTTTTTATAGTTCCAACTGATACCATCATATTCACTCTAGCTTTAAAACCGAGACCATGGATGTATAAGAGCCCTGTGATAGTCTGGCAACCTGTCCAGGGTTTGTACGTCACCTGCGCCGAGTCCATCGGCTCCAGCCCCCCTCGCAACTCCTAATAGAAAAGCGGTAACAGATAATAGATTGATCGATATAGAGTCCTAAAACCCAGAAATGAGTTTTAGCACTTCTGGTCCTTACACCTAGAAGTCAGTGAATATTTTGAAGGGGTTTCTAGTCAGATGCCTTAAATAAGGTTAACACAAAATTTAAAGTAACATCAGAATGATATTAGCGTGCTTTTATTGCAAGTTGTATGAATGCGTTAAAAAAATTAGAGCCATTGAAACGATTATTATTGCGTTAACTTTGACAGCCCTAAAATGACCTATTGCATTTATTGCATTTTTAACAGTTTCCTTCATTTTGATGAGCATGAGCAGTGTAGTTTGTTCCTCTCAGATGCTCAGTGACATCTTCATGCAGTGCTGGAGTTGTTTCAGTATGTTTGTATGTTATGCCTATTTCATACAGGATGTTTTTGACAGTGTCTAGATGGAGTTTACTTCAGAAATTACAGTATTTCAGACTGTTTAAAAGGATGCATTCACTTTTAGGGAGATTTATTGATGACAACAACCCATACACATTAAATAAAGACAGTGTTATCCTTTAAAGTGAAGTGTGTGTGCCTTAGTGTGTGTGTATACAAAGCATACTACAGTATAGTACCAGCCTCACTGCAGCTGAACAAATGCCTGATTAACACATTCAATGAGAGTGCTATAAGGAAATGTAACAGCAGTTTCTTTGTACATGTTAAATTGTTTGGATTGGAAGGGCATTGATCTCTATGCTCGGCTGCTCGCTGTCATTACCAATAGATCTTATAGTAATTTTGCATTTTTCCTGACTGAGAGTGCTGCTTTTATGTATAGTAACAATTTGATTGAACACAGAGCGTCATTATACTTTGAAAATATCACCAAATAGCACTGGGATCTCATTCAGCCCTTTGGCTGTCTGCAACAGCAACAATGAGAAGTCTGGTTTTGTTCCAATATTGATATCTGTGCTTTATGAATTTCTCATTATAGCAGCTAATTACTACCCAACACTGCAGCAGAGTCTTTGTTTTATTGGCTCAGCACAATAAAAAGGCGTCCTCCAAGGAACCGCAGTCCCATGATATAATAACATAAGGGAAAAGTGTAACAAATTACCATAAAGCCCTTGGTGTTTGGAGTAAATCCATATTAGATTAAAAGAATAATTACAGATGATAGAAGTTTATGGCACAGGGGGAAGTTGACATCTTAAAGGCTCGTAAGTGCTGTTAAGGGCTACATGCTTAGTGTGGAGGCCACTATTTCTGTTTGTGTTGGTCTCTCTGCGTATTTTTCGGTTTATTGATTTAAAAACACACTAAAATGCCTCATTAAGCTCCACCGTGGACCAGCAAACGCAAGAAGAGTTGTAGAGGGGACGGGCGACAGGGAGGAGACGTGTGAGCAACACACAGAGAAGACATGAAAACAAAGTGAAACGTGATGAGCGAGAAAACAGTGAAAGGACACCTTGAGAGAAGGAAAAAAGAGGAAGATGGGTCCTGACAGGAGAAGGGGGCTGTCTACAGATGTGCCTGCATCAAATCCAGGCGCCTGCGGGCATCATCACAGTACAGGCATACACAAATACACACACACACACAGACGCACAGTGATAACCCATCAGCGCTGGCCAAGTGTTGTTTAATCCAACCTGACTTGCACTCGACAGAAAAAGCAAATTCACTTCCACTCAGAGTCTGGAAAACGGAGCACTCTTCACATAAATGGCAGCGCTCTGAATTACCCTGTTTATGTGTGTGTGTGTGTGTGTGTGTGTGTGCCTGCTGGCATGCACACACTCCACAGCTCATGTTTTTTATTTGTGTGATGATTTTTTTCAGCGTGTTTGTGCGTGTGTGTTTACATGTATTGGTGGTGACAACCTCTTCAGCAGTACCCCCCTTCATTGTGTGACAGGCAGATAGCTAGGCTGCTCTGCTCCCTATTGTTCGGGGGCTGTCATCAAACCCTGCTTGTACAGCCAGTTATACTGCCTGTGTGTGTGTGTGTGTGTGTGTGTGTGTGTGTGTGTGTGTGTGTGTGTGTGTGTGTGTGTGTGTGTGGGAGGGAGACAGAGAGTTTGCACTTTGTTGCATCTTCATGTGCGCTAATGCTCACACCTGAGCATGGTGTCCTGTTTGTGCGTTAATGCCCTGTTTTTCGTATGCGTATGTGAGCGTTACGCGCATAGGTGAGTGTGTGTTTGATTTGTTTATCGGCGCCGCAATGAGAGAGAGAAGAGAAGATGAGGGCTGACAATCCATTGTTTGACAGACTGATAGTTTGGCTGGAGCGCTCCACTGTAGTCCCCTCTCCTCTCCATTGTTGTGTGACTTGTCATTAAGCCCTTGTTGCCCAGTCAAAATGGGCCGGAGTGCTTGTTAGCTGCAGCACTGTCATTTGTGGAGAGGAGTAGGTGAGCCCGGCACAAACACGCACACACACATACAGAGATACAAGAGGTCAGCTTCACAGAGTGGGTACCGCAGATGTGAAAAATAATTTTTGCTCGGTATCTATGGTGCTCGTTATTAACATTCTCATATAATACTGTTAGAAAAGACACAAGCTGCGGTGATGAAATTAGTAGGGCTGTCCTCGACCAAAGAAATTCTTAGTCAACTAGTACTCGATTTTGAATAACTGGCTAATTAGTTGCTATAACTGATAGATCTATAAAATTGAGTTTCGCAACAAATCACACAAAAGCACCATTGAAAATCAGAGATGTACTCATAAGTTTTTTGTAAATAAGTCATTGTGTTAAAAAAGACGACTGTTTCAGATCTTAACGGATGGTGAAAGTGTGAGAGAACGCACACATGATGGCATGCTATGGTAAATTTAACAGTTTTGTTCCTATAGTGTGTGGTGAGCAACAGTTTGACCAAAACGATCAAACGTGAGTTTAGTGTAAACAGACATGGTGGATGATGGGAAGAGTTAACAGTGTTAATCTTTGCACTATGTTCAAGTGAAAATTCATGATGACACAGAGACGAGTTCAGTCGATGCAGCAAATTAACAAGCTGGTCCTCCATTTTTGAGCTCCATCTAATTAATGCGTCACGTTTTGCATTAGCTCACGCATTGACCACGGCTGCCATGGCGGCGACTGTTGTCCTTCCGCTTCAGTCGGCTTGGTTCTCAATTTGCTATCGTTCTTTCCCACGTGACTCCTCGGGGTTCCCCCCACACAACAGGTTATCCCACTGTAAATATTGAACAGGGTACAACAATATCGGGTTTGTAAAAAAAATGCATTTGATATACCTCGCACCACAGGAATATCTGGAAAGATCATTAGAATCATCACAAAAATCTGGGTTTTGTGTGTTTTTGTTTGTTTGTGTGTGAGTGAAGCAGCAGTTGACTAACACTCTACTATATACTACTGTGTACTATTTTATGTCTATTAGTTGATTAAATCGAAAGATCTAAAACTGAATATCTCCACAACAAATCACCCTAAAGCACCACTTTAAGTCTTGTGTTTACCAGAGTTGTGCTCATAACTTTCTTGGAAATAAGTCATTTAGCATCAAAAAAAAAGCATAAAAGACTTAAAAAATCTTAGTTGACTAAGATCAAAACAACAGATTAGTCAACTAAATGACTTAGAGGGGAGCAGACCTAGAAATTAGTGCAGTGTTGAAAATTTTTCTACAGTTTTCAAGGAAAAACCCAGCTCTGGAAATAGAACAGTTTTCATGTTAAAAGGTAAAAATTGGAGGAAGGAAAATCCACTTCCATTGTAAACAGTGAAAGAACAACTCCGTCAACAAACAAAGATCATCTAGGTCTTGCCAAGTTATAAAAGAGGTGGTTATCTTTTATTAGTTACGTCAGGTAGAGCGAGATTTGAGTTCTTTAGAAAGAGGAACTGTAAATACGAAAATAGAAATATCTGCTTAGTTAAACCAGAAGTTGTCTTTAGCTTTGTGCAAAAACTTTGTGAGCACTTTTTAGTAAATGTTTACAATGTTTATATTGATGTATTTAATATTTATGGCTTATATTTATATATGTGTGTAAATAGTAGAAATTAAACAACAGCTGTCAGTGTGTTGACTTGACTATGACTTGCCCCAAACTGCATGTGATTATCATAAAGTGGGCATGTCTGTAAAGGGGAGACTGGTGGGTACCCATAGAACCCATTTACATTCACATATCTTGAGGTCAGAAGTCAAGGGACCCCTTTGAAAATGGCCATGCCAGCTTTTCCTCACCAAAATTTAGCACAAGTTTGGAGCGTTATTTAACCTCCTTTGTGACAAGCTAGTATGATATAGTGGCAACCAATGGATTCTTTAGGTTTTCTAGTTTCATATGATGCCAGTATCTATCTAACCTTAAAACTGAGCCCGCCACAACCTACAAATTGCAAATTGCATGAATGCATCCTAGTTAAAAGCATTGCTAGCTTGCATTATGACGACTGAACCACTAACAAGTCAAATCTAAACCCTGACCAAACAGCCAAAACTGACCTTGACTTAAAGCTTTTTGTACGCACAGCATAAGAATATGACCCTCTACATCCTTGATGGATTGATGTGCTTGAGCCTCCGACTCTCAAACCAACATTCAGGACACCTTATAGTTGATCAGACAGAAGCACAGAGATAGATATATCGCCAGCCAACCAGACAGACAGACCAGTATCCCTCTCTGGTCCATTTCCTGTGTCAGGAGGGGATGAGGACAAACAGGTGATGTCACTTCCTGCTGAGGACAATCACACAGGAATAGGCCAGGAGCCTCCAGAAGTGCTGTCATCGCCATAACAACCCCGACTACAGCCAAAAACACACACACAGACACACACAGCGGTGCTATTGTTAGCTCGAAACTGTTCGGCTCGGTTTATTGACACAATTTCTGAAGCATTGTACATTTCTGTCTGTCTGTGTGTCTTTTTCCCGATCTCACTTCCTCTATGCTTTTCTATCTCCCTCTTATTTAGTCAGTTTCAGTGCTGTCTGTCTTTCAGCTGCATACACATCGCATTTGGTCTAATATCTTTCTCCTCCTTCAGCTTCATGCTGCATGTTATGCGGCGTCAGTCTTTACACAGCTTACTATTCATCAACAAAAGCACATCAATCTGAAACTGCTGGAAAACACTTTGACATCTTAAATATTTAGTAAAAGTAGTAGCGTGGGCGGGTGGCCAGTGTGTACTATGTAATTGCTGTGTCCCCCGTTAGAATCTGGCTGTCATCCCGTCTACCTCTTTTCCTTTCTTTCTTGTCAAGCCTCTACTTTCAAATAAAAAACGGCAAAAGCCCAAAAAGAAAAATAACTAAACCTTTTAAGGCATGTTGAATATTGTTAAAAATCTGACATGAATGCAGCACCACTGTCTGATCAGTCACTTTACCTGTTGTTTACAAGGCATTTCTATTAAATCGCCTTAAAATATGCCTGTTTAAAGCTGCAGTCAGTAACTTTGAGCAAATAATAATAGTTATTTTTATAAAAACTGTCACTATATCCTGACATTAGTGCATGAGACAGATAATCTGTGAAAAAAAGCATGTGTATTCCTGTGCTGCTTATAACATTTGCAAGATTCTACCGCTCCTGAACAAAAACAAAACCAATCAGAGCCGAGCAGTCTCTGGGAACTCACCGTCCGGGGCAATCTTTCGCATTTTACAGATAGACAGATTATTTGGCTCATGCACTACTGTCAAGATATAGTAACTGTTCAGGAAAATAATATTGCTGTCAAAGTTAATGCCATAGTATGACAACGCCAAAGTTTTTTGGCTGCTAGTTTCTTTAATGCATTAACGCAACCTGCAAATTTTAAGTTGTAGCAGGCTCAGTTTTTAAAGCTAGATGGATACTGGCATCATATGAAACTAGAAAATCTAAGGAATCCTAGCTTTTTGAATAGGAGGCTAAATAAATTTCAAGGGGTCCCTTGACTTCTGACCTCCATATATGTGAATGAAAATAGGCTCTATGGGTACCCATGAGTCTCCCCTTTACAGACATGCCCACTTTATGATAATCACATGCAGTTTGGGCAGCTGTTGCTGCCTGTTGGGCTGCAGTTTGCCATGTTATGATTTGAGCATATTTTTTATGCTGAATGTAGTACCTGTGAGGGTTTCTGGACAATATTTGTAATTGTTTTGTGTTTTCATTGATTTCTAATAATAAATATATACATACATCTGCATAAAGCAGCATATTTGTCCACTCCAAATCTCCCTTTAAGGTATATTTTGAACACATAAAAAAATGCACGACTAATTTGCGATTAATCACGATTAACTATGAACACTCATACGAATAACGCTTTGAATTGATTGACAGCCATAAAAAATAACTTTTTCATCACATTTGCTCAAAGTTACTGACTTCAGCTTCAATGACACAAAAGTAAACTGAATAATAATAATTCATTTATACAGCCTTTCAGTTTGAAAAGGTTCCACCTTTGTACAGGTAATTGGTTTTGCCTGAAAGGTCACATGGTCACTTATGAAAACAAAACATAATGGAAAACCATGAAAACGTATGGATGATGCAGTAACATTTGCTGCCCCACTACATTATGTGCATCATTGTAAAGCGCTATGCTCTACGATGCACTTAAAGCATGAACAAAAAGCTAGAAGACCTTGTGGAGGTTATAAGAGAAGGCCTTTCAGGGCCACAGTGCTGCTCCGAGCCCTGACCTGCAGTACCTCCTGTGGCCTGAAGGTGGGAGCAGTGGCTGCAGTTTAACAGCTCTGCCACAGTAGAGGAAGACCTCCAGCACACATAGAACAACTCCCAAACAACTGTGTAGTGTTCTTGACTGAGTAAACAAAACATAAAATGGAAGGATGCAATTACTAAGTGGAACAATCTTATTTGAATCGTCATGTGGTTAAACTTCTACATTTATTTTCCCATCAGTATGTTTTAACTCATCTGTAGTTCATGTGGGATTTAATGGATTTGATCTTTCGTTTTGTTTTTGAGCTAAGTTGTCCTGTTCTTAAGGGTCTGTTCAACTCTGTTTTCCAGGATTGACTTGTAGTAAAAAAGGCTACGTTGAACAGTTGATTACACATCGTCACTCTCTACGTATTTGCCTTCATGTGCGCTCTTTTGTGTGCTCTTAATTGATTGACCCATTGCTATGGATCGCCTCGTGGTCGGCACCAGTCAATACTGCCGGGTCTTAGTATTCCTGGGTGAGAGGGGGAGAAGGAGAACGGGGGAGAAGGAAAGAAAAAGCGAGAGAGTGAGGAAGAGGGGGGAGATATTGATCACGTGCTGTGTGCATCGAATTCCAAGTTTACCTGACCTTCCAAACTGCTTCCGTCATCGCCGTAGTGCACCGCTGATATCCATCCCTCTGTCGCTTCCGTCCTGCTCTCCTCACTTCGCCGTCCTCTTGTCTCAGCCCTGTGCAGATTTGTGCGAGTGAGTGTGTGTGTGAGCGTTCATTTCTTCTGTGTGAGTGTGTGTATGTATGCTTGAGCTGCAGATAAAGCCTAAATTGAGCTGTTTTGATTGTTCACTGAGAGTGCCTGCAGCACAAGGCCCCTCGGCTGAGGAACACACACACACACACACACACACACACACACACACACACACACACACACACACACACACACACACCCTTCCTCACATTCAGCCCCGCTCCAGTCACTCTGTTCTCCATCTCCCCTGCTTTTTTTTTTTTTTATTAAGTGGTGTTGGCAACAGCAGCGCAAATTCTTTTAATTACTAGTCAGAATAAGTTTCTGTCTCTGGGATGAAGCGGCTACTTGTTAACACCAAACAGAAAAAAAAGGCTCCTGCATGTCTTAATGTCTCACAACCTCTAATACAGGTTTACATGTCTAGTTTTTCTGGCTAGATTAGCTTCAGGGCTAACTGTAGGGAGGTTGTTTTGTTGGAAGATGGCTTAGAAAATAAATAGTTTTAGAGACTTTACTAAGATAGTGTTGTACCAGCCCATTTGCACAGCAGTTTGTGAAATAGTCATTAAATTGAATGTATTGATTTGTGTACATGGGCACAAATTTCACATTTTTTTCATGATGGTCAGCACAAAATAAATTTGTATGTAATCCACGTATTTGTGAACCAGAAAATAGAGAGCGGCAAATGCTGCGTAGGGGGAGTTTGAGGTGGACAGGTGGGTCAAAAAACACAGGACTTTGGTCCAGGAGACTAGTTTTCATGTTCTGTGTGAAGCTACAAGTCAGAACTGATTTATTTGTCACATAACTGCTGTGCATAAGTTACAGTATTTCTGGTGTTACTTTAACCCAAACCACGAGCTTTTCCTAAAGCTAACTAAGTAGTTTTTGTCACGTAACTTGCGCACTTAAGTTAAACCATTTCCGTAGTTATTTTAATCCAAACTGCAATCTTTTCCTAAGCTAAGAAAGTAGTTTGTTGCCGAAGCCTAAGTAAACTAACTTTTCCTAAACCTAACTAAAGCTTTGTTTATACTTGTATGAGACACCTTGACGCAAGACAGCTTGCGAAGTCTTCGCGCACTAGGCAAAAGCTGTGATGACGTAATCTTCTGGCACACGCACCTTGCGACGGCTTCACTACCGCTTCGCTATGGCTTCGCTATGGCGACCATAAACCTAGCTTAAATAGTTTGTTTGAAAAAACTGGAGCAGAAACTCATATGTGCAATACATGTTGTGGGAAAATGCATGAAAATGACATTGAAAGTTGTGCTGAACCTCACGAAAACTGAAATATGTACACAAATCAAATGGATAAAATTTTGTGACTGTTTCACAAACTACTGTGAGACTGTGCTGTAGACCTAGTGCAAGAAGGCAGTGCAAGAAATGATTTGCACTTGTCACTTAATGCACGTAATCAGTGATAAAACCAAGGTTGCATTTAACTCCAATAACAGTCTAAAACTGATATAACCAGTGTCCTCCTACTCAGCAGAGGCCTCCCATGAGAATCCCTTTGCTCATATACCAGATTTAGAGAGATGCGTCGGCATGCCTGGTTTCACAGGGATTTAAGAGGGGAAATACATATTTGTTGATTTGAAAAGGGAATGAACCTGAACCAGAGTCCAGTGATACCATACAATTATGCAAATGCACACTCAAAAAACAAACTGCACGCAAGCGATTTGGTGGAAAAGCTTTAGGAGAGTGAGAGGTGTGTACGTGTACACATGGATGTTGGCACGCAAAAACAAATGCACTGGACATTGTTCTGTGGTTCACACACACACACACACACACACACACACACACACACACACACACACACTCCAGGGATGATGTCTGGCTAGGTGGATAAAGTAGTGCTATTGTAATTCGATAGATGGCTTTCCCTAAGATAATCTGCCTTAAACAGATGATCATTTTGGGAGTAGATTTGATTGATGTGGGACAGGCAGAGGAACAACCAGAGGGAGATGGAAAGAGAGAGAGAGAAGTGTGTCTGTATTTCTGTGTGTGTGTGTGTGTGTGTGTGTGAGAGAGAGAGAGAGAGAGAGACAGAAATTAAAAGGTTCGTATGGTGAAGAACATTATTTTGTGCCAGCTGGAATCTAAATGATGCTCAACCTGGGACTGTCTCCCCCTCTGTCTGTCTGTGTTTCACTGTCTCTTTCCATGCTGTCATTGTTCATTTGACCAATCACATTTTTCTATTTTTACTTATTTTATATCCCTTGTATATACTATTTATGATGCTGCTGGAATTTGCTCACATTCATGTTTGACTCACATCATTTGAAAAACTTTTATTGTTATTGTCGCAGCGTTTACCTCTCGTTTCATGATCTGTAAGATGTGTGGTTTGAGTCGAGGTCAGTTGTGGTCAGGGTTTAGATGTGACTTGTTAGCGGTCCAGTCGTCATAATGCAAGCTAGCAATGCTTTTAACTAGGACGCATTAACATTGATGCATTAAAGCTAGATAGATACTGGCATCATACGAAACTAGAAAACCTAAAGAATCCATTGGTTGCCACCAGGTCATACTAGCTTGTCACAAAGGAGGTTAAATAACGCTCCAAAGTTGTGCTAAATTTTGGTGAGGAAAAACTGGCATGGCCATTTTCAGGGGGTCCCTTGACCTCTGACCTCAAGATATGTGAATGTAAATGGATTCTCTGGGTACCCACGAGTCTCCCCTTTACAGACATGCCCACTTTATGATAATCACATGCAGTTTGGGGCAAGTCATAGTCAAGTCAGCACACTGACACACTGACAGCTGTTGTTGTCTGTTGGGCTGCAGTTTGCCATGTTATGATTTGAGCATATTTTTATGCTAAATGCAGTACCTGTGAGGTTTCTGGACAATATTTGTCATTGTTTTGTGTCGTTAAGATAAGATAAGATATTCCTTTATTGGTCCCACAGTGGAGAAATTCACTTCACTTGTTAATTGACTCCATTAATAAATATATATACAGTACATACATTGGCATGCATCCCATGCTGATAAAAGTATTAACACTTGACAAATCTCCCTTTAAGGTAAATTTTGGGAAAAAAAAATAGAAAAAAATGTGATTAATCCTGATTAACTATGGACAATAATGCCATTAATCCCTATTAAATATTCTAATCAATTGACAGCCCTACTACTAACACAAACATTACTAACAGACCTTGTAAATATCATAGGGACAGGAACGCTTTTAAAGGGTTAGCTCAACTAAACATTTAATTTTACACTTATTTGTTGTGGTATGTAGCCACGCAAATAGTTTTGGTTTGTTTTAGCTCAGTAAACCAAAGCTATCTGCATGGCTTGATTATAGTAGAGGTAAGTGAGAAATTAGATTGTACCCCGTACAACCTTTAGCAAACAATATTCATAATATTCATAATTCATATAATTTATTTTTTTCAATCTCAAATAGTTGCAGAGTGTTTTTACTGTGGTTTACCAACTTTCTGTCTCTCTCATCATCAGTTTCTCAGGTGAACACTTCACCCATCCACCCACCATCCCTCTCCCATCCCCACGTATACTCTGAGTAACCTTTCATTTGCTGAAAAAGGGAGATATTGGAGTGGGAAAAAAACTCTCTTCCTACCTTCCTTCCTTCCTTCCTTCCACTCACTTCCAATATATTTTGTGTTTTCTTCTCCTGGTCTTACTCTCTTCCTTTCTCTCTCTCTTTCTCTCTCTCTTTCTCTCTTCTCTCTCTCTCTCTCTATTTTCCTGTCCCTCTCTCCCAGCATAATCCTCCGCTCAAGCCCCTAGGTTGCCGTAGAAACATCAATAACATTCCTGCTTGACAACATCTTAGTGCATTAAAGTGGTCGTAGGGAGACTCGACCCAACAGAGACACACACACACACATATACACACACACACACACACACACACACACTAACTGAAAGCCATCACTAGGATTCCCGCAAAAATAGCAACGACTCTGCAATGTTTGAGTAACAGAAAGAGGGGAAAAAAATCCGGAAAAGTTCCATGTATTTTAAAATCTGAAGGATTTAAAATTTACTCCAAATATAATCTCTCATTATGAAATGAGTAGGTTTAACTAGTAGACTTTAACAGAGCTCGGCAACATGGTGACGTAACGGAAGAATGACAGTCTGTCAAAGACACGTTGATGCGCACATTTGGCGCAGATGTTACATAACTATTTTTAACGTCTTAATTTCTT